>CAEFZX010022162.1:0-30732 GCA_903066825.1 Alfaro cultratus | reverse complement strand
ACATGCAAAGTCCGTGCAGAAAGACCCCGGGCCGGGAATCGAACCCAGGACCTTCTTGCTGCAAGGCAACAGTGCTACCAACTGCACAGTTCAATTCAATATTTTTTTATTTGAAGTATCTTTGAATTGAATTGGATAATTCTCTTGATTTGATGAAAAGTCCCTCCAGTGGTTCTACAATCCTCTTCAGAAGCTCAGCTACTGGTTGAACATCCATTGCAACTTTGACAATCCAGTTAAACAGAATCATGACAACACAAACACCATGCAATATACAGATTCTATTTATTTATGAAAAGTATTTTTAATCTGGTTCAACATTTACATCATGACATTGCTTCACCATTGAGTTTCTTATTTTAATTTGTGTAAAGAATCGTTGCTTAGCGACCACGAGTGAGGCCCCAGCTTTGGGAATTCCTGATCTAGAGAGATTGTGCAAAGAGGAACAGTTAAAGTTTCGCTTCTCTGAATGCTCCAACCTTGAGAAATTTTGAGAAATGCTGAAGATTGTCCCATTTGCAAAAGAGAATGGCACAAAATATGTACAGCTGACAAAGCTTTACTATGCTAATTATGTTTCTAAGGTGAATATTTCCCCCATTGAATAATACTCAGAATTAAATTTCTAAATGAAATGAGAATAAGCTACTCTAATAAAACAAGATTTTTGGCACCCTGTTTTGGTCTCACTAGTGTCTTAAATGTCTAAATGGTTTTTTTTCCTCTTTATTTCCTCTGTGTTCAGCATGTTGCTGCATAAAAATGATTTGTACGTAAGATTAGGTGTAAAAACAACATTTGAGAGCAGAACAGTGAAGCATCATTGATCGACTTTGGGGAAATGTAGTCGTTGCTCCAGCAAAAGCAGCTGAAATAATAACATTTAGGACCTGCAGCCAGATGGTGGAAATAAAATCTTTTCTCCCCATCTGACTCTTAAAGTTCTCATTGACTGATGATGTTCATTAAAAGAATGGTGAATTTAAACTGGAGAAAATGTTGAAATGTAATTTCCACCATGAAGTAAATATGTTTGCTTCCTCTGGATGTCAGTGTTGCATCACTCCTGAATCCTGCAGGACGTCGTCTCTCAGGAGGGGAGAAAACAGCTCCACTTTACTTTCCCGCAGATCTCTCAGAAGGATCACATCCTGCACGAAACCAGAGACAAATCTAACACAGTCCTGCCGGGTCTGAGCGCAGTGTGGCTTTGAATTCCTCGAGATGAAATTTCAATATTTCAATTTGTCACACACACCGCAGCTCTCCCAGCACGCAGCGGCGTACTTCGAGAGGCAGCAGACTGAGAGAAAACGCGTCTTCAAAGACTGTAACAGTTAAATTAACTTTCAGTAATTCTTATACTGCAGGTTTGAATTTCATTACAGCTTTACAATAGGTAATCAAATGTGCAGAAGTGCAGCTCTGAATGACAAGCAAGGCTGCATCTGCACTGATGCTTGAACCCCACGTGGTTTCCTCTCAACACAAATCCACCTTAAGCCGAATCAGAGTAAAGGGCATTGTGCAGAGTCAGAGAGGAGCTTTACAGAGCAAACAGTTTTCCATCTCTTGTTCCACTTCACCTCCGCTCCCACACAGGAATCAGTCATTCTCTGAGGAAGAAGTGACTCTGAAACTCTTTTTTCCCTTCAGTTGCCTTTGATTGTTTTCAGACATGTTCCGGAGCCAACAGCATCAGGATCAGCATTTAAGGCTGTTAAACAGCATGTGAACGCATCAAAATAAGGGAGAGTCAGGAATTTTTGTTTCAGATTTCAAACTGAACATAAGTCTCACCTTCACCTTCAGACCTGAAATTCCCTAGATCCAAATCTTGAAGTCTGTACTGAGCCAAGTCCTCCTTATTAACAGGGAACATTGTACCTCTCTCCAGTTAATGAAATATTGATTTGGAAATTGTATTGTAAAAGGACAGAAAGCTTTTAAAGCTCTTATTATCCTTGCCCAGATCCAACTCCATCAATTATTATTTTTAATGGTATTATCTGAAAATGCTCCCGAAGCAGAGAGCCGTCTTCCTCTAGGATTCGAAAATTAGACGAATATTTTAATACTGAGGGATTTTGGGATCCTGAATGGCAGGATGTATTTCTTTTAAATGAATGATGCTGATATCAGACGCAGCTTCATTATATTGGTAACATTGGGGCATTGCTGATTTAATGATGTGTTTGTTCCCTTCCACAGCTGTAAAAGAGAAGTAAAAAAAAAAACAAAAACGAAAAGGAATTAGTCCCATTCCCCAATATGCCTGTCAGCATAGTGGGATTATATTGCATCTCTTGTGTGCATGCTGCACCAAACATCTCCCCGATAAATGGTGTGTCCACATGGCAGAATACATGTGTACAGTCCAGATAACAAAGTAGGGCTTGGTATCTGTGTTGAGCTGCAGACTTTGGTGAAATTCCTGACTCAAACTGGGAGATAACCTCAATATATTCTCCACACATGAATCCGAAATAAAAACATGCAGGTTAAAACCAGAAATACCTGAAATTACATTTAAATATGCTTCATTTGAGTTTGTTGCATTCCTTGTTTTCTTATTATTTCTTTCTATATTTATTTGTTTTTACAAATCACAGATATCCTGATTCTGGTTTTAGTTTTCTTACCATCTGTGTTACACCTGTGCAAATTGTTTCCACCTATTGATCAGATGTAATTGACTCTGCACTATATTCTCTGTGCACTTTTCTTTGTCTTTGTCAGCTTGTTTGCTTATTTCTTATCAATTTTCCATTGGACAGCTGTCCTACATAACAACCTCTCTCTGTGTTTTGCAAGGTTCTGTCTAATGTGTTGTGTTAGAGTTTATGATGCAACACAGTATTTGTAAGCCAAATGTTTTACTAAAGAATTTAGTTTTTCACAAAAATTACTCTCATCTCATTCAAGCACTGAAAAGATGCTTATCTTTGGACCTAAAAAGGAACCATTTAGAATCAACACACACCTTCAGTTATCACAGCTAGAAAGTGATCAGGCCTGAAAACTAGGTGAAATGATGAACTCAGACCTGAACAGTCAGAGTCACATGAAGACAGTTACAAAGTGAGCCCTCTATCAGAATACCCTTTAAAATGTTGGTTTTGAAATCACTAAACAGCTTAGCAACAAAAATACATTAAAGATCTGCTATTGTTGTATCAACCTTCCAACCCACTCAGATCTTCTGGTTCTGGTTCTGGTTCTGGTCTGCTCTGCGTTCCCAACCAAACATTGAGAAGCAGCGTTCAGCTTCTACGCACCTCAAATCTGGAACAAACTTCTAAAAAGACAGCTGAAACCCTGGGCTCCTTTAAAACAATTGACTCGTGTGATATGAAAAAAGTGTTTCTATTGCAGTTTTGTGAAATAAACCAATTTTATTACGACCAAAGAAAAACACCTCCAAACAGCAAAATTTTTATGGAACAACTAGAGATTTTTTTCTAAATTGATATGTTTCCATTAAGCAAATTTATTGCTGCAGTGTCAAATTGCCCAATATGCTTAGTGGAAATGCAACTATTAGTTTCCCATATTAAACTTTTTGGTAACACTTTATTTGACGGATTGTTAATAAGACTGACATGACAATGTCATAAACATGACATAACACCTGTCATGAACATGAGTAAGTCTTCATGAATATTTCTGACTGTTGTCATAAAGTATCATTCAGTAAGCCATGACACTTTCAATACAAAGTTGACATTATTCAAAATGTCTTTGTTATGACAACTTGACAATAACGTAGAAAACATGATCTGACATAAATTTGTTATAAAAGTATTACTGAATAAACTTTAAAAATTATGCAGCTTTATGTTATTAAAGCTAAAGTTTAATCAGTAATAATTTTATAACAAATTTATGTCAGATCATGTTTTCTACGTTATTGTCAAGTTGTCATAACAAAGACATTTTGAATAATGTTAACTTTGTATTAAAAGTGTCATGGCTTACTAAATGACACTTAATGGCAACAGTCAGAAATATTCATGAAGACTATTCATGTTCATGACAGGTGTTATGTCATGTTTATGACATTGTCATGACAGTCTTATTACAACCTGTCAAGTAAAGTGTTGCCAACTTTTTCAAAATTACATTTTTTGAGACACTGAATTTTGGGGTTTTATTATATGTTGGCCATAATCATCAAAAATAACTGTTGAACGTTTTCAAGATTCAGCTGTAGACTTTAGAAATACACTACATAATATACTGAGTAACTAGTCCTGTTTCCAAATATAGCTCACACTCAGTAAGTCAACATAATAACTTTCTGGGTCTTCTGTGTTTGAGTTGGGCCAAAAAGTTGAATTAAAAGTGGTACTAAAATTTGAATTCGGCAGCATGGAAGAACACGTGTGTGTACGGTACAGATAACGGCGTAATCCAGATCAAACGCAATACACATGGTGCCTGAATTTTGGTATCTGTGTTGAGCAGATACCAAAATCCAAACCCAAACTGTGAAACAAAACAAACCTTTGTGGCACAGAATAAAAAGATAAAAATATTCACTGTGCCAATTGTATTATGTTCAAATGTGAATAACAAACTAACCAAAACAGAAATGTCCAGACTGACCCAAGCAAAGAATAAATTATTGATCTACATGGCTGACTTCTAGAAGGAAAGGGAAACATGTAGACCATTTACAGTTGTGTTATGACAATGCCAAGATGGAAGGCATCAGCAATAACCTTAGGGTAGCAACTGTTACTATAGGTCAATCCAGGAATGCATCATTTGAAGTTCATTATTCAAACCATTTGACACACATGTTAAGTGCAAATCAATCAAAAATAAGACAACATGAGCTAATTTTCATTGAAACCTAATTCGCTGAGAATTATAAGGGAACCAAAATCAAATCTGACTCTACAGTAAAGAAAATGAAGGTTTTTTTATATACATCACTGAGCCGTTACAGTGAAAAGCAGCTACTTTTGACCAACATTTCACCTGAAGTTAAAAAATATTGCACTTTTCATGGTAAAAGCAGGTAAAGAGGCAGGCTGATGGTTTTATCCCTCAAAGAGCTGCAGAGTATCAATTAGCAGGAGGACATCATGCATTTTCACATGCAGTCCATCAGAGCCATTTTCCTTCAGTCGACCTGCAGCATGAATTAAAACCAGTCTGCGTCATGAGCAGCGGCCCTCTTGACTCCTCACACGATTGAAATGCACCACAGGGTTGCCTCTCCCCTGATCTCAGGCCAGCTCCTTTGCTTTCACTCTGGACTACATCAGCACTCAGGCTGTAATCAAAGCCCAGTCCACAGAAAGTAATTCCTCTTTTAGAAAGAAAAGCAACATTTGGTTATCAGTACGTGTTTGTTTTTTTATTTTGTTATATGTCCTGTTCTGAAAGCTCAGGCAAATAGTAGGGAATGACAAAAAAAAAATAAAAATTAGGAAAAGTAAAAGTTTCCTTTCCACAAAAAAGAAACATGAATCTTTCTCTAATGTCTAACTTTGCTTCTTGTGTTTTAACTCTACTGCATTTTCCAACAGCACAGCAGAACAATGTCCCACTGATAGGCAGCATTACAGGTGGAGAATCTGATTAGTTTCTCTGGTGCTTTATCACCTTAATCAGTGCTGAAGGAATCAATGAAATAAGCACTAATTTTCCCTCTATATACAAACTACTTTCCCCAAACTTTTGTGGAAGCCCATCCAGGTTTCCTCCAAACTATTGGATCTACACAAGGTTGGGACACAAGCCCAGCTGGTGCAGTCACTCACATTTTCATTAATCACAATCTCAGTGCCTCCTGTTTTAACCGGGCAGCATAAGGTCTGCTTTGTCTCCCACCGTGAGTCTGTCATCATCCCAAATGATAAAACAACGTCTAATTTAGTGACAACTATCACCTGTCCTGCTCACTCGACGCCACACTCTACATGCTTTGTGAGTAATTGGTCTGTGCCTTTTGCTTGATTAATTTGATTGCCACGTTTTTCACCGTCCCCTCTCTGGCGATTGCTGTGGCGCTACCGGTGCTGGGTTTCATTAATTATGCCCCTAATTGGGTTGGAAATGTTTTCATGCAAGTTTTGTGTTGTTTTTTTTTGAGGAGGTTGCAAAACCATGCTGAGCGATTTATGCATTTCACCTGCTTGAAAAAGATAAACGATCCTTGTCTTTTTAACAGTTTGTGGCAAAGACTGCAAGGCGCAATGAAATTCAAGGACAACAAGCTCAAGGGAGTGTTGGAGGGATAAAACACACCCACATCTCCTCTGCGATGTGTTTGATGAACCGTTTAAAGGCTGGGAAGTGATGAGGGTGGGAACAAATTTTAAAAAGTCGCTGATGGGAAAACTTATGAATACTGGCATCTTGAAGATTCCAAGACTCCATAACCATTAGGTGCTGTCTGTAGGATAGGCGAGCATGTTCTTTGTGATGTCCTTGCATAACAAACAAACTTGTAGAGTTAGCTAATCATCACTAATATCTCATATCTCATACAATGACCTGCATAACTGTCATTGTTTTGTCTCTTCTAAAGGCACAAAAATGATTCACAAAATCAACCTTTCTCCATTATCATCACAGTTCATAGACCTTAGTCCTGTTGACAATCTATGGGGTTGAGATGAAGGGAAGAAAACTAATGAGAGGACCTAGAATGTTCTCCACTTAGTAAATGTTGTTGTTGTTAGCCAAGAATGTGTC
Organism: Alfaro cultratus; assembly: GCA_903066825.1. NCBI lineage: Eukaryota > Metazoa > Chordata > Actinopteri > Cyprinodontiformes > Poeciliidae > Alfaro > Alfaro cultratus. The sequence goes on along the minus strand of CAEFZX010022162.1, from coordinate 24,018 downwards.
CATAGACAATACATTTACTTCAGTTTTCAAGCCCTGTGAGGTTTTTGGATCTGAAGATAAAGTTATGGGGAAACTACGGATGTTTGGTTTGGTACTCTCAGAGTCTCGTCTTTGGTTTTGTAAATCACATGCTTCTGTTGGCATCTTCAGACAGGCCTAAACAACAAGCAGTTGAAAAGAGCTTCCTCTGTTGGCTCTCTGGACTCTGACATATGGATGGGATAGGGAACCCTACCATCAGAGAGACACTTGGATCAGAGCAGCTACTCAAGAGACTCTAAGATGGTTCTGGCATCTTAGTCAACATATGACCTGGGTCCCCTTAGCTAAAGGTTTTCCAGGCACATCCCATTAGGAGAGCACACACTGATCACTGGAGGGACAATATATCTACTCCAAAATGGGTTTGTGAGTGTCACTAGTTAGGTTGATGTCTAAGTGAATCTTAACACATGGAAGGGGTTCCTTCAACATGTGGAAGGAACATGTTGAAGGAACATGTTCCTTCAACCCTAACCCCTCACCCTACTAAATCCATGTAAGATTTAGTAGTTGCTCAAAACGTTGGGAATTGGTGGCGATCATCAAGAATGATAACGGAAAACATTACTCACCCAAAATGAATTTGGCACTGTTAAGTCCAAAAAGGTCACAACATATTTGAGGACACAGGCAGAAATGAGGGTTCAAAAAAATTATTTTATTTTTAAACTCTTGAACTTTTCTTTTGGTTCAACTTCTTTGATTTTATATGGAGAAAAAAAAGAGAGGAAATTAAATACCCTCAGTTCCCTGTGTCCCAAAAAAAAAGAGAGAGAAAAAAACAAAATCCCAAAAGTATTAACAGAAAGTTGGACCTGGTGAGCCAATCAAAAAGAACAAAACGGTATAGCAGGGGGCCAACCCTATACTGGGCCGTTGAAGCCCCGACTATTACCGGACTAAAACAAGAAAAAGAATGTACTGCAAAGAAAGAATCGAAAACAGGACAACTGGTCCCACCAGGCCAAAATCACAACGAAAACAGCAAACAAACAAAGGCTAACAAAAATACCACATGGCAGGCTGGAGACTTCAGCTGTGGCCTACAGAGACTGGAGAAGTGTGCGCACCACGTCAGGACACATCCTCGGTGGTGGTGGAGTGAGAGGAAGGGCAGATCTCCACACATGTCAAAACCTGGCCTATTTATAGGCGGGCCAACAGCGCCACAAATTAACAAAATCAAATTAATTACAAAAAGGAAATATCCAAACTCCAAAATATATTAAACAAAAAGTCATTCAACTAAAGTCAATACACAAAACAATCTAAAAAAAGAAATAAAAAGAATTATAATGTTCCCGAAGCACATAACAAGAACACTCTTAGAAAGGTGGTAGGTATGCTATAGGTGATATGAAGCTGCTATAGATTCAGAATGGACAAAGACAACAGTTGCTGCATCACAGGGGGAACAATTATTTATGGGAAAGTGACAGAGTTCCATCAATCAGCTAAATCAGTAAAGACAAACAATATCAAGTATGGATTGGCATATTGTTCAGAACATGAGGTGAATGGCACCTGGCTTCAGATACTGGACATGACACAACACAGCGTGGGACAATGTACCCTAAATGGATACCCTAATTTGATATCTATAACCCTCACATAACAGGCAATGGTGCAACACATTGTCCAGTCTCCTACAAACCCAACATGAGACCTCTATCAAAGACCTTCAAGTAATGCTGTCTAATAGGATCCCGAAGCACTGTCTTTGTCTGGTGACCTTTATTCACTGTCTTGACTGGCTTTTGCTCCCTACAGCAAAGGAAATCGTCTTGTTTTTCAACAGTAAAACAACACCACAATGGATCCATTGTGGTGTTGAGCATGTTTTGGAAATTGCAAGTGCAGCTCATTGATTGCTGAAATTTTCACAAAATTAGACCCATTAGCGGTTTGATTTTAGACAGTTTCTCAAGTATTCAAGAACTGGTAGAACCTTTAATGTTGCCGTTGGGTCTGAGAAACTGTGATGCTATTGCTTTTGTCATGTTATTTTTGCCTCAGACCACAGTTTGAGGGTGCTAAACAACTCTGAGTCCAGAGTGTAATTATTTCCAAATACATCAGGTGCCATTATTGGCCGTAGAGGAGACTGCTGAGAGCAAACATTTTACTGTCATTCTAAATTATCTCAAGCAGGCCCCTTGTTAGGTGGAAGGTGATGTCATTATTGCTTGATGAACCAGAAACTGTTGCAACCAAAGGACATATCCAAGAGCAGACAGGACGATATATGAGCTAAAGCAGAAGCGTGAGGGGTCAGGTATTTTATTCAGAAGGGAGAACAGTTTCCTGCATGGCCGAGTAGGAAGCAGATTGAATGAACTGCTGAGGATAACAGGAAGAAGAAAGTTAACAAGGGGTATGGACAAGAGAAATGCCATTCTGACAGAGTGGAGGCGTTGCCGCGATGTCATACTGCCAAACCAAATAAAGTGATGCACTTTAGATCCCACGACTTGGCCATGTACTCAGGAAACTTGAGGCTCAGCTCAATCTATTTCTTTCCTCTGAAAATTTTCCAAGATTGAAGGGAACTAAAAAAAAAAGCTGTAAAAATGATTAACCTTTAGTTTTTAAGCATTCTTCTACAAATACGTATTGTCTGTTGCATCTTTAATACAGAAATTAGTGGTCTTTTGGTGTTTTTAAATTTCAGAATTTGAAGAAAGTACTAAAAATATAATGGAGAAGCAGCACTGAGTTACAATGCGCCACAAATATGGAACAAACTTCAGAAAATTACAAAAATGCTGAAACACAGAGTTCCTTTAACTCAAGGCTATAAACCCACTAGTTAAAAGTTGCCTTTGATTCATAATAACTGGAACATTGATTGATATTTTTGATGCTTGATTCTTGTGATGGCATTGGCAAAATGTAATGTTTGTTGCTTGCTTAATGATTGGTTACCATACTGCTTTTATAGTGTAAAAAACACTTTAAACTGCCTTGTTGCTGAAATGTGATGTACAAATAAAATTTATTTGATTCATAGAAAATATCCATTATTTTGAGATTTAGCACTTGGAAATACTTTTGATGATCCTTAAAACAGGAAAAGTTTAGTCTGATTCTGCAACTCACATTTCCGAGCTTTTCTGTTTAAAATTCACAGACTACCGTGAAATTATGGGTGACTTAAAGACACTAGGGTTGATTTTTGTTATACATCTGGTGTAATATATTCAGCTGTTACGGGCCTATAAACACAGAGCTTCGCCAATATTGGTTATATGGGAGAGTGTTTACTCTCAGGTGTTTTTTAATGTCAAATCTTGAGAGTGATAAAAGTTTATAAGAGGTTGTATTGCCACAGAGTGTTTTGCTTCGTCATTGCTTGGCTCTGTATGTGCAGCATTCCAACTAGGGGGTTCAGGTCTCCTCATCCTCCTCCTTCATCTGTCTTTTCTCTGCCTAAAGATGCTCCTAACCCCCCTTCAGCTTCTACTCCACATTTCCATCTCACAAGACCTTTGATTTGGAGATGAGCAACAGAAAACAGTTCTTAACACCAATCTGTACCTGGACAGTTTGAGAAATTTCAGAAATAAATCCATGAGGTCTTCAACTGGGAAGCGAAAAACAGTTTTTTCATTTCTTTAGCAGAAGTTATTGAAAGCCTTTTCCGCTCTAAAACATGTTCCTATAAAAAAAATATTGCTAAGTATTAGTGGAGTAAGGCTTTCTGTGTCTTATGAAAATCAAAGAGTTATTTAATACTTCCAGTATAAATATTATAGAATCAGTATAGATTTTTTTCATTTTAAATGTTTAAACGGGGATTATTATGAATTTGCAGTGCTTTTTTTATGCCACAATCAAGGATGTTACCGTCAGGTTTTATGAAAGCGCTGCACATATGAAAACAACTCCTATTTAAGCCTAACAGCACTTTCAGTTTGAAACATATTTCCCTTTTTCCTTGTTTAAATCTGATGGCATCTTTTCTTATTATTTTATCTGATGTATGTTGCATTCCATCCTCTCTAAAACAATGATTTTATCTATCTTTCCATTTGTGCTTGTCAAGAGTAAAGGATCAAGACAGATATGGCAGATTACAAGTTTGTGTTAGTAAACGTGAAATAAGTTGCAGTGATTGTAACTTTTCTTCGCCACCCTCCCGTTTTCTTTTTTTTTGTGAAACTGTCATCGTCTGTTGAAACTCGGAGCTTGGATCGATGCGCCCTTTCCCAGCACTCTAAATTGGATGGCCAGGGATTGATTCATCTGAGAGCTCAAAGAGAGCTCTGTGCTGCTCCAGAGGCCTTTACACCTCATCTGCACCACACACACACACACACACACACACACACACACACACACACACACACACACACACACACTTAGTCAGCACAGCATCTTAACGCACCTTAATCATATAATGCGTTTTGTGTCCAGACACCTGGATCTCTACCGGCTTGATCTCGATAATGGATCTGTTGCACTCCAACACTTGACCTCGGGTTTCCATCTGTGTGTGTGTGCAAATGGTCATTTGTTTCGGGTCTGAACTGCACCACTAACTCCCCCGTTCTCAGGTGGATCAACTTCAAGCAATTTGCTCTTGTGAACCAAGTGGTTGTGCAGGTGAAGTCCCTTTTAAAGCAACAATTCCATCACATTTATCTGCAACACACGAAGCTGCATAAAAACGCAGTTCTTTCCTCGTTCACTGGAGGCAGCAAGTCAAAGACGTCTACAGTTTGGGCTAGAGATCTCCAACAGTGTTAGAGTCAGGCTCTGGTAAAAATAAAAAGAAAAGAAATGAGATAAAGCTTCTATTTAGTTATCCTGAGCTATCTCTGTAAATATACTGCCATAAGTTTAAGCTACTGGAGGACAAATTGGTTACTTTTTCTCACTTTCTTCTTCTACTTTGTGTTATTTGCTGTTATTTTCCTTTCATGAACACCAAAAATAATCCTACATCAGTTCATCTGTTTCTTTTTGTGCATGCTGCTCTGTCTTCTCAAACCCCCAGGCGGCCATGACAGATGGCTGCTTTTGCTGAGTCAGGTTCTGCTGCAGGATTCTTCCTGTTTAAGGGAAGGTTTTCCTCCCCACTGTCCACAGTATCACCCCAACACCATGGCGGGGTCCTAAACTCAATCCAGTTCTTCTCAAACAGTGAGGCAAATTAGAACTAACTTACTTTCTTTATTCATTCTTGAGTTGAATAAAGAAAATAATTCAACAAGCCTCCAGTAACTAGGTGATAGCGGTGTTCAAAAGAATCAACAGGCTTCCTGTTCAAGCCAGTGGAAGTAGCCTGATGTAAACAGAGCTGACGGAGGAGGATACAAACACGGACATTTTGACACATATCTACCTCCATAGCGGAGAGATGGAGACGTTTGATGACGTTGATGTGATAAAAGATTAAGTAATTTCTTATATGTAAAACTAACCTCGACTGTATCTTCACAAGATGGTTGTATTTCTCATTTTAGTGCAGTTTGTTATAGAGTTCTTTTAAAGTTATGACTTCATCCTTGTATTATTACAACTTTGTTAATCTCGTATTAAAAGCAAAAAACTTAGTCTGGCCTTAATGCTCTGTCATAAGCAAGTAACTGTATTTCTTAGAAAAAGGCCATGCAGTTGTCAAAGTCTACTTGACCTTTGGGATTTCTGTGAATATTATTATTCACAAAGTATCATGCACTTTCCCTCTCTTCTATCAAGCTGAAATACAAGCAAAATTGCTGCAAATTTTGCACAAAAGTTAATAAGCTATATGCCTTTTGAAAAGAATAATCCATAGAAACTGACAAGTTACTAATATTGACAGTTTTAAAGCTTTTCACTGTAGTTATGTTTCTGTTGACCATAAAATTGCATAAATTGGAATTGTGAAAATAAATTATCTTAACGGAAACCCACCAATTTTGAAAAAAATCTCATTTTTTATTAGAAAGTTTTTGTGCTTGAATGTGGTGGATTTTCAGCCGTAACAAAATTTGTATGTTTCGCAAAATTGCATCGGAAACACTTTTTGCATCACACTAGTCACGTAATCAACAAACAGATGTTACTACTGGCTCAGAAGACGACAGGAAGTGGTAGGGGGATGATGGCGCAGCATGTTTTTTAATGGCTAATTGCATGAACTGTATTTCTTATGTAACGGAATTGAAAAATTGTGGTTTTTCAACATTATCAGAATATCAACAGTTGTCAAAGTTTTGTGCACATTTGTAAGGAAAATGCAGCTATAGTTAAGTCTAAATATGCACATCTTAGTGAATCATTTGCACTTTTGAGAATCACACAGACTGGAGATTGTGTTTTACTAACTCAGTTAATAAACTGAACTTGCATATTGTTTTAAGATAATTGAGAAACACTGACCAGCACATTCAATTTAGCATGTTTTTACTAATATGACTGCAGAAGTCTAAATACTACATGCTTTTTTCCTGGACATAATAAGGTTGTAAAAGCTTGTTAATGCGTGATGTCTTCAGCTTGACTTGCAGAGGGTAACTCACTTTTCAGTCTCTCTATATGTGTAACTCTTATTATCTTGTTTTGTTCAGAGAGGGAAGTCATTACATGCTCTCCTGGCTTTGTACTTAGTGCTATATGGAGCCATTAGAGGCGACTGTTTGTGTCTCTCCCATTCAAAGACACTTACAGTCCTCGATGGTTGAAAAGGGACGTTCTGAGGAGCTGCTTTTTATGTCTGATTCTCTTGATTCAAGCCACCAGCAATCAAAGCCACTTTCAGACAGCAACATCCATCGGTTTCTAGGGGGTTTCGTCCATCCTTCAGCAAAGCTGCTTCTGTCATGCACAGTCTAAGTAGCAATGGCACCTCCAGTCTCTGCCTTGTTGCTGCAGGAGCCTCCGCGGAGCCTGCCGTCCTCCTGCCTGTCAGAAGCTGTTGAAGACGAGGAGGACGGCACCCGACTTTAATTAGCTTCAGGGTCTCTGTTTCGTTGTTCTCAGGCGCTGACATGCTTATACAGACAATCCAATCACTCACAATGCCTGTCAAGAGGCGAAGTGCTGGTTGCCAGTGCTGAGTTGTTGCGTGTTTACTTCCTAGCTTGCGTCTGGGACTAAAGCCACTAAAATAACTTCAGAAAGAAAAAACAAAAGTAAAGATGGAATCTGTCAGGTTGTTTGTATATGTCTTATTTATTTATGAGACAGATTTTTTTCTTCTTTCTTCAGACCAGTGTGATTCATCTGTTTTATTTAAAGCGCCGGTTAAGAGATTCTAGTTTCATTATTTTGTGTTCTTATTTTGGTTAGATCTGTCTTGTTCCTGTTTTCCTTTAGATCAGTTCTTCTTATTGTTTATAATTATGTTTATTTCTTGTTTACTGTAATTCTTTGTTAGTCTAGTTATACTTTAGTTACATTTATTTCCTATTCCCTGTGGACTCTCCCTCGTCCCCTGGGCCACCTTCCCCCTCTCTCCCTCTCCTCACTCTGCCTTCGGCTAACTGTAATCAGTTAGCTAATCAGCCCAGGTCTTTTGTTCAGCGTTCAGCCTCCCCAGTATTTAAGCACCTTAATCCCAGTCACTCCTCACCAGTTCATTTCATCTATCCAGTCACTTTCTCTGTCCACTCCGTGTTCGCCTCATGTCTCCTTTCTAGTTCTTTTTCCTTTAGAGTTTTTGTGTTTTGTTTTTGTCTGCCCTGGCTCCCCATCAAGTTTGTTTTTGCCATATAGGATTTCATTAAATCTTCTAATTCACTTGTGTCCTCCATCTCACTACATTCAGGTGCAACAACAACTAACACATCATGACATATTTTTGTTGTAATGCAGACTCAGCAGAGCAAAAATAGCTGAATTCTTGTCAGAGTTGTGATACTGCATATTTTGGTATCAATCCTATCCTAAGTACAAGGCCTGTATTGCTGATACCAGTAGTGATAGATTTTTTGTTTCTTTAAAGGGGACATATTATGCAAATTTCCCATTTTGCACATTGTTATACTTCCATTTGGGTTTCTATTGTTTCTAAAAACATCGCTAGAGCTTAATAAATCTCCAGCCAGTTTTTGACAGTAAGTTAATGTTCTTTGGTGTCTACAAAAATGAATCTTTTCAAATACCTCTAGAAAGTAAAGTCACAAATCAAAAGGCACTGCCTCTCACCTGGTAGGGCCAGAGAAGACCGGTCTGTTGCCTAGCAACCAAAGTAGAACTCGTTTGCTCTGTACAGTGGCTGCTGGAAAGACAAGTGTTTTATTGCTGACTTACTATTCAGAAACTTCTTGTTGCATTCTTGTTGGTTGTGCAGGAGGATCTACTTTTGCTTGTCAAAGAATGTCAACAAAGTTTCTAGGTGTCTACACAATATTTTAAAAACACAATTTGTGTGGATTTATTTCTAAATGAAGTGCAAATACTTCTCATTTGAGAGCAAATTGAAACAAACCTTAGTTTAAGTAAATCAAATCCTGTCCAATGTTGTCGTCACTTTTAACTCCTATTATATAAATTCCAGTTGAATATTCAGTCCTAAAATGTATTCAAGCAAACATTTCATCATGTTTTTGATTAAGTTACCAAGAGAGGATGAGACAGTCTTTCACTCTCTTCAGTCTCTGCTTCTGGACTGAGTGGTGTCCCCCTCCCACAATCATTTTTCCCCCTTTATTTTCATTATTTTCATTTTATTTTATTATCTATCTTTTCAATTTGTGTGTACATATTTTGTCTTGTTGTGTAAAGCAAAAAATCCCATAGGAAGCGACTGTGCCTTTTTTCATCAGTTCACACAGTACTTCTTTTGTGCTGGTGTTCCTTCATCTTTATCTGTGTCACAATTATGTGGCATAAGTGGTAATGATTCTTGTTGTAATGTCCATTTTATCCTAAGAAAAATATTAATAAAAAAATAGCATGAGAATTTGAGATGAGAAAAGGGGAAACAGAAAGAAGCATGGAGCCAATGGTTCTTTCTTTAGGAAAGAAAAAAATGTAATGGTGGATTTAGCGCCATCAACAGCTCCATCCAGGAAATAGACACTGCTGATGGAGTAATTATATTAGACAAAAAGAGAAAATACATCAGGTTAATGAAAGCAATGCTTTTGTCAACGGCTTTTGTCAACGCAGCTAAATGCAAAAGCTCAGGGTCAGATGTACTTTCTATTTGAAAGAAAAAAACCCTGATAAAATAGCAGTTAAAATGGGGGTTATTGGTGGTTGTGTTAATGGTCTCTTCCAGAAAAGAGACACAGCTTAACACATAAACACTGAGCCAGGAATACGTTCAATGAAAGTAGAGCACTGGCATCAATGAGCCCCCATCACTGGTCTGTATGCACATAAAATGAAGTTCAAATCAGGCAAAATAGCTTGGCGCCTAACTGCTTGACAGTGTGTGAAATATTAAAGAAATAAAAGCTCATCTAGTATTATGTGTTTTCAGAATATGATGCTGTAGAAGGACAAGATTTAATTAAAAAGTAAGAATCGCCAATTATTCTTAGTCTCCCTCTCTGGATTTTCACACAAAGCCAGATTTACTCAACACCTCCTGGGCTCAAGGTTATAGTGGGCTAGGTCTGTTGTTTCATAAATCAGGGGATAATGTAATTGGCTGGGATCGAGTTGGGGAGGCGATTAATTCACTCAACTCCTCCAGCAGCACTTAAGGTGGCATTACCAACACTCCAAATGTATTATTTCAATCAGAGAGCGCTCTTTTCTCACTGAAAACAGGCCCAAATAATACTGTCTGCAACATGTTACTGCCTCCTTTTGCTGCTTTTTAGGTACTTTTGTTCCTTTTTTTGATTCTATCTATCTATCTATCTATCTATCTATCTATCTATCTATCTATCTATCTATCTATCTATCTATCTATCTATCTATCATATTCCTCTGACGGTGGTTTTAGTCACTGATTTATCAGCTTAAAATGAAAAAGAAAACATCATATTGAGGTTTAATTAATTGCCCAGGTTGATGTAAACATAGTTAGAGGTGTTTAGGATAAAATAAATAAATCCCCGCCCCTTCTTGCCCCCACGCCTCTTTGCAAATTGCAGCTCCCCATGGCTCTCTGCTTGAATTAGGCAATTTAACTGATTGCAATTACACACTGTCAAGGGCTCTTATATCACTTTGAGAACCATTTTAATTCATTTCCAGCCCTTAACACATTTCCTCCCTTTTACTCAAAATGGCAGGAGTCAGGTGCAGTTTCCCAAATCCAACTTTCATGTTCATTATTTTCTCTTTTTTTGGGCAGGAAATTCTATCTCTTAATTTAGCCATGGCAGACCGTAATAAAAGTGACAATGATCCATCAGAAAAGGCCGGCGTTCCCCTGCAGGGTATCGCATTATCTGAGAGACATTTGCTCCTCTTTTGCTTCCAGTTACAAACTCTCACACTTAATTAACTTTATCATAAGACAGAATGTCAGAGGGAAGGGGGATTTAATTTAACACCTGCTAAGTGCCTTTTGTTGCTGTGAAATCCACCTTTATTTCAGGTAACTTCACAACAGATGTGAATGTAGAGTAACTTCTATAGTGGTAGTTCTATGGTGATAGCAGAACAGATTGGAAAGAGGATAAAAGATACATCAATATAGAGAAAAACAGAGAAGTGTGACATTGTGTTAATTTTAGGATGTTTTCATTAGATTTATACCCAAACACAGTTACTGACAAAAGTTTTGTTATGCTGTTATGGTGACAGTTTCAATAAATATAGAAGAAATATATTTTTCATAAAAGCTGTATACTGCAGCTTTAACATGCAAGGAAAAACTAACATGAAAACGCACAAAGTAGTGAGTGTGATAAAAAAAAAAATAAAATCAGAATATGTTAAAAAAAAAGAAGCAACATTTGCCAGACTATCTGCCTTTTATCTATGTAGAGATTCAAGGATTTTCAGTTGAAACATTGTTCTAACTTTGTTGGTGAGACATTGAGCTGTTCTGGCTGCAAACCCCTGTCCTCAGTTTGAACTTGACACCCGTTCCATGAATCAATCTGAACTGCAGGGTTATCTGGCACTGCTGTGGGCATTAATCTGTGTGTGAGTGTGTGTTAAAGAGGCGGGGTTAAGAGCAGCTAGGAAGGTATTTACTCCTGATTGATTCATTTGGATTTAATCCGCCCCAAAGCGTAAAAGGTCCAACATTGCCTCTCTCTCTCTTTCCACATATTTTTACCTGCTCAGCTGGACTTTTACAACAATGTTAGAGATTTTTATTTATGTTAAAGAATCTCAGAAATGTAATTTGCTGCTTACTGCAGAGTCAGTTGCAGGCAACTAATGAAGCTTAAAATGCAGATTGTACTTTCCTCATCTTCTCTTGCTCACGCTGAGAGCAATTAGTGAGCAGAAGAAGCAGATGAAATGAAAACAAGACCTTCAATTGCAAAGGTGTAGAATGTATTTTTAAATGTATGTACAATTTTGCATACAGTTCGTAATTTATTTTGCAATGCATTTTAAAACAGATGTTGGCAAAGGAAGTAAGTTTTTTGTTTCCAAATTCATCAAACTTATATGAAGAGAAACTATTTCTTAATGCTTGAAGTTAATCAGTTTGTTGGTTTCTGGTAGCTCTACAAAACCTTTCATAGGTTTAAATTTTATTGGTTTTCTGACCACGGGTTCAAAATTGCAACGCTCTGATCTTTGGGTCAATCTGTTGTCAGTTTAATCAAAGAACTCAAACGTGATGGGAAAGATACAGATTCTTTTAAATAACTTGTTCTTGGAGGAGATTTTGACTGCATTCTTTTATTACATCTGCGACGGTCTTTACTTTGGGATCATAACTGAAGGAAAGACGTTTTGGTGGAAACAGGGTGGCTTGGCTTTTCTAAAACGTTATAGCTCAAGTTTAAAGTTTAATTCATCTTCTAAGAATATAATTTAAAAAAGAGCTTTGCTAGACAGAAGACATGTAAATTGTTGCACTTTTACTATACATACTATACATAAAATCTTAATGCCGTAAATTATTCCTGATCATAGAAACCAGAAGCTAAACTGTGTTAAATCATATATTTTTAATACTGCAAAGTGTTCAATTTCTATTTCTCTTTTGAAATGTTATGTTTCCCCACATAAATCTTTCAGTGATTAATCACAATTTGTCTAAAATATGATTTCTTCTAATTTTTCTGGCTTAGAAGGAAACTGGTAACTACTCATTACTCTCCTGATAAGTGTGGCTGAACATCGTCACCATTTCTCCTGTTATTTTCTCGCTGTATTTTATGAAACATTCCCTAGTCGACGCTCGCCAGGATGGGAGGCAATTAAAGAACAGTATTTCTCCCGCTCGTAAAACTAGGTCGCGGCTAATTGCGTTTGACGACGAAACGCAGGAACATAGTGAGGCGGAAATTACATGCAAGGCTTGTCACAACAGCTGGAGTATAAACATGAAGACAAATGCCTGCACAGTTTGTCTTTGGGTTTCTTTTGACAGCAAAAAGGACATGTTTGTTTTTGGATGCTGAAAAATTGAAAGTGAATGTGATGCTGTCCTCTTCCATCATTGATGCTTTGTAAAAGCATTGTACAGCTGATTTCTGTAGAATTTATTTTTCCCTTTAAGATAAGAACACACTTAATTATCTGCTCACCATAATATTTTGAAGTATGTAGAAATGAAAGCTTAAAACTCACCTCTGCTCCCACTTTCAGTGCCTGACCTTATCAGATATTTTGGGTCACTTTTCTTTCCAACCTTGCGTCAGTTTATTAAGTTTTGCAGACACTTAGTTTTTCTCAGCGCTTTAAGAAACCAATGCAGCATTTTAGTCAGTCAGGTAAAGGTCTGCACTTTAATGGCTGATTGCAAACATTATTTTTTTCTTCTTCTAAAGTCATTCTGTTGTAGTTGCCAGTTGATGACCTAGTTTGGACCAAGCTTCAGCTGTTACAGAAAACCTCATATTTGACTGCTCATGTAAGCCCAAATCATCACCCCTCCACCACTATGCCTGACTGTTGATATAAAGTGTTTGTGTTTTTTCCCTTCACTCTTTCCAAACAGTTTTTAGTTAGTTTTTAGGTGTAATGTCATTCATTTTAATAATAACTAATAATCACATTAGTGATACCAGTAGAATCTATAATATACATGTTTTTATTAACTTCTCTGAAAATTGGGCTATATATATTTGTTGTCACCCTTCCTCTGTGTTTTCATCTTGCAAACAACATTTTTCTCCTTAAAGTTTTTTTTTTTTTTTTTTAGACATCCCCTGCGCCACCCTGTCATCTGTCCTCTGACCGTCCTCCGGTTCTGTCCACAATCATGAAGGAAGAGCGGTGGTGAGCAGCAGGTGTCTTCATGGCTCCATCATTGGGTCTCTGACCCGGAAAACAACATTAAGACAGAAAAAATAGCAGCTGGTTTCTCGGTGCTCTCAGATCTCTGAAAGAGGTAAATACTGAAAAGCACCAAGGAAGCACTCATACAGAGAGGATCCAAGGTCTAGTTTTAGTCACTTGCTCAATTTGTAAAGGGTTTTGTCTGTTAGCTGGAAAAGCACACAGATATTTGTGTTTGAATAGTCAGGGTTCATACAAAGTATTTCTACCAAGCTACATTCTGCAGTCGTCAGACTTTAGGGTCGTTCTTTCACCACAACCAGAGTTGGTTTTTGTGATGCATTCCTTTTAATCTGATGTGAAAGTAACATATGGGACAAAATCTGATAAATACAGAAAGTTATTCATTTTATTTATAAATCTGTATTTACAATTAAATACAGATTTCCCACTTGAAACAATAAATGGTGATGATCAGATACATTGATCCACTTTTTAAAATTCTGATACAGATGTCAGAGGTTAAGTGTCAGCTAATACCGATCAGATTCTGATAATCAGTGATGCACTGACTTAAAACGTTTCTTTTTTATACATGTAACCCGTTGGGTTCCTAGCTAGGAGAGTTGTCAACTCTTTTACCGCATAGAGAATTGTCTGATGGGGACATCTGACATTTAAGACAGGGAGGGTGTAACCCCCTGGGTTCCCAGGAATATGTATATATTGTTGTTTTGAAAAATAACAAATTTAATGTATGCAACTTAATATCTTAAAATAAGAAATAATAATTTCCAAGTTTTGGTAGGAGTTTGAAATGAGCCAGAGTTCATTAAAAAGAAAATAGAGTTGAAGTAAAAAGTCTATTAAATATTGTGTTCTGTCACTTTAAGAACGGATGAATATTGTATAGTTTGTATGCAAAGTACAGCTCAACACGAGGTGTGAAAGACTAGAGTGCTGTCTATATACTTTTTGGTTGTTCTGCCTAAGGTCAGTTGCTATTGGGTAATTGCACTTTTCCTGAATTCTGATTGACTGGGGGGCGGGACTAACCGGAGGACCGCGAGAAGGAGAAAAGAGAGACGACGAGGAGACTCGGTGGAGTTGGCTGGAACTTTGGTGAGCTGGAACTTTGGTGAGTCGTGTTGGTGGAAAACCGGCTAAGAAAGTGCAACAACTTAACTGTGCACTAGCGCAAAGGGACAGCTGACGGACCGAGGAAGAAGCGGGCGGTGAGCTGGATGCTGGAGGTCTGCACAGGAGGCTGTGGAGCGGGAGAGGCTAGCTACGACTGCGCTAGGCCCGCCATTTGGATTTGGCTGCGGTTTCCTCCGCCTTTACAGAGTAAGGCGTGGATTAGCTGACTGCTATCTGGGGAGATGCGTCGTCAGGATTTTATATAAACCCATCGCGGTGGATTGAGGACCATTGGTGAGTGTCGTCAGTATCAGGCCTGCAACGGGGTTATTGACTATTTTGCCGGCTTTTATTTGTTTTACTTTTGGTGGGCCCACTAATTAAAAACTGTCCTTTATTTTCTGTGTATTGTGTCAAGAGTAAAGGACTCTTATGTGTTCGGGACTGTTCAAAATAATTTAATTCAGAACTCCATGAACATTTAAAAGAAAGGGAAAGTCCCTATTCATAAACCAGGTGGTTGATACAGCCTGATTTATTTATTTGTTTTATTTTTCTGGTTATTTGAAGGTTAAAGAACCTGGGTTTTAAGTTCTACTCATTCAGCCAGACATAAGGTCTGCTGGAGACCATATTCAGTGTGATGGTATATTTTCGCATGTGGTCTACTTTAACTTCCATTTTGAAGTTTGGTAAATAAATATTTTACCTTTATAAAGTCTCATTATTTATGGGTCAGACATAGGTAGTTACTTGGGGTGTAACATTAAATAAATAGAACCCAGAGCGCTAAGTCTAGCCTTGGATACCAGAAAGCCCTACATACATAAACACAAATATGCTGAATTACACATTTAATTGATAACTCTGCACCAGTACAGCACACTTATATACACAAATAGATAAATACATGATGTCCCTTTGATGGGTGGCAGCTCCCATCTGAAGCTCTGAAGGCTTCTACATTTGATCAGATTACTTTTTCCTGTTAAGGTTTAAAATTTGCACCTTTGTTTCTACCATTATTTACCTTAAGCCTACAGAGCTTAATAATGTATTGTCACCACAAAGAGGATTCTATTTTTGAAAGTAAAGGAACAAAACACCATCCAGATGTTTCAGACATTTTATTACATGCATTAATATAAAAGCTAGAAACACTGTTTTACGTCTCTAGTGAAGCAAGCTGTAACAAAAGTCTTTATAAGATTAAACAGCTTAGTTGCTCTTTGAGAACTTGATCAGATAAGAAAAAATGACAAGGAATCAGTGTTAAATGTGGTCATAAACCTGAAGCCTTTTGTCAGATCCTTTATTATTCCCATCTATCACTACTTACCTGGAGCTACTCTGAAAAACTATCACCATTCAAATGATCTTCACATTAAGTCTCCTGGGTATACATTAATCTTAATTAACTTTTAAAACGACTTCAAAGTATAGGGTCTCTGTCATATTAATATGAATCAAATGTCCAAAAGGAAAAAAAGAAGTATTACCTTCTCTGGATGAGCTGTAGGCAGTGAACTGTGATGTTCAGAAAAGCAAAAGATCTTTGGTCTTTTGTGGAAGCAGAGAGCGGTCGTCACCCTGGCCTTCAGTCATGCCCTGTCCTTCACTGAGGAGACTTTCACTACGCCAGTCTCTCACTTTCTGTCATGTTTTTCCTTTATTGCCTGAATCATTTTTGCAACAATGATTTAAATATTAAAATGTTCTTTCAATAGTGAAAGGAAAACCTTGACGCTGGGTTTATTTATTTGTTTTCTTCTTTAATTCTATGTATTGAAGTAATACAAGTTCAAGTTAATAACATTTTAGCAGTGTTTATTAGGTATTAAAGATACCTTTAGTATTAATGATAACTGCTACATTTGGCCAATAAAGCCTTTTTGTAGATTCAAATGCCACTTTTAACATTTTAAAGGGAGCCATCATGTATTTCCCAATCAAGTACAAACAAACAACTATGTTAGCTACATTTGAAATTGGCCTCTGTCTCTTTAAAAACCTCCTACGCTTTCCATCCGTCCTCCTTCATCACATCATCACAACAGTGCTTCTCCAGGCCATCCATTAATGCAATTTACAACCATTTCTAGGAGAGTTGTAGCTTGTCTGGTAAGCTCAGCAGATGTGCGTTTCCACCAGGTGTTTACTAATTGCTGCTGCCACTAGTCTGGTGGAGCCAAGAAGGGGGATGGGTATGGAGATAAATTAGAGACTACTTTAGCTCCATTATCCCTAATGTAAGGTACATTATACAGGCTAAACCTTCCGGATGCTGTAAGCTATATGCTAAATGCATTTGTACAACAGATATGTTGTACAAATGTTCTACAAGAAACATGATGCAAAAAAGGCTTTATTTTTGTATTATTTATCTTGGTGATAATTTGCTAAGAGTGCTACCGTAACATAATGAGATGCCCACACTAAAAAACATGAACAAATCAAGCTTCCTTAAGTACATTTTATTAATAAACAAACTCATGGTGCATTTCATAGTGAAAGTTCAGGGTTGAGGTTTGTACCAAATGTGAATGTTTAACATGCCCTGGTATTTATTGTCTCGCCACAACCAAAGAGAGTTTCTATTAATTTCATAGAACTGTAATCTGAGGTCTCTGGGGAAAGCCTCGGGGCGTTGTGTTGTTGGAAAATCATTTGAGGTGATTTCACATGAAGCCCAGAAGCACAGAGATCAATGCAACAGTTTATTTTTGCACTTTTAATGCCAATTTCAGTAAAAACCTGCACTACAAAATTATATTGACTCTGTAATTCTAATCACTAAGAATCTACTCATCCAATAAGAACCATTTTACCTTCAGAAGTTCCTCGTCATTACATCAAACTGGACAGTTTTGCTTGCTGAGATCTTGTGGCCAGATGCAAAAACCAAGCGATTGTGTGTGTATGTGTGTGTGTGTGTGTGTGTACATTCATCATAGATTCTCTCACCTTCTCCATTTGGAAGTCAACAGTACTCACAATGCCACATATGTGGGACTCACAGCTTCTCACTTTGCTGCTCTGATGGTGCCGTGCTGCATCACAGTTCTCTCTGCTGACCTTAAACACAGAGAGCAGCAACAACACCAGCAGGGCTGCGGAACGGCACGTATATGTCAGCCCCCTCACTGGGAAGAGGCCTTAGAGGAAGAGCTAAAGAGTGATACAACAGAAAAGGTTAAGATGCTGAAATTACTGTGTTGTTGAAAGAAAGCTCTCAAACTGCTGCTTTTGAGGAACTTTGTCACATTTCACCGAAGCGCACTGAAGGGTCTGTCAGCTTCAAAGCCTGCTGGTTGGCTGTCAAAAGACGTGAGGTGTTGCTCACGTCATAGGTGTTGTTTGATCTCACATCATCAATATTGCTTCACTGAAACATCTGGAGACAACAGTTTTGTTTCTTTTGAATATATAAAAAAACACAAGAAATTTTCTTTAGTTTAATTCAATCCAGTTTTAACCCCTAAAGGAGGGCTCTCCAAATCCAGTTCTCGAAAGCGACTGCCTGCCAACTTTTAGGGTGCATTCACACCAGCCCTGTTTAGTCTGCTTTAATCAAACTTTGGTCCATTTGGCTAGAAAATCTGGTTTGTTTCGGGAGGTATGAGCGCGTTAACAAAGTCTGACACAGACCAAAAACGCAAACTTTGGTCCACTTCAACCGAACTGATACCTACATTAGTTCGGTTGAAGTGAGCTCTTTCAAGGTCTGAATGCAAATGTAGACGGCAAGCAAACTGGAGAGCAGGAAGTGGACTATAATGCAGGGCTTTCTGGGTAAATACAACCAAATCAAACATGAGAGTCTACCAGTCTTTCACCAAAGACAAAAGAGAAATCCTGCAACCACTAAAGTCTGACGCCTCTCCATTTTTGTTTGCATTCTGTGAAGAAGGAAGTTGCCCTCAGCGTCTTCATCAGACACTTTCTGTGTTGTTTCCTTCAGTGGTTCTTGGTGCAGTGCTGTCAGAGAGGAGGGCGAGAACAGATGTTTTTCAAAGGATTTGGTTTGTTTCCCCAACGATTTATTTTTGTAATTCCAATTTGTGCAATTATGCAGTCAATGGAAATGCAGATACTGATAATGGCCATAGTGTTTGAACATAACTTTCTCAGATCTTTCTCATCTTATTTCGACATTTTGCCAATCTCAGCATTAAGCCTCCCCTTCAGTTTGCAGCTCTCTTTGATTTATTAGTTCCTACTGCTTCATATTTCTTCATTTTGGTCCTGTACCTCCCTTTACGTCACTGACAGTACCACTAATGCCATCTGGGGAATATTTCAACCAATATTCTCTTAGAATATTCATACACATCAACTTGAAACCTTGGGATCACTTAGAGAAGGGGAAAAAAGAGGCCAGAATACTAAAGTATTGATGTCACACCAGTGCACCGCAGATAATCATTTACAGTAAAACGGTCCTGATCGTAGTCCATGGCTCCACTGCAGTGCCTTCTCCCAGTGGTCTGTGCTCCTTGTTTCTTCGCTGTCAGAAGAGCAGCAGAGATGAAGGTGGATCAGGGCAGCAAAGAGCACAGCAGAGGCCAACTGTGGGGCTTCTTACAGACAGATCCCTCATTCGTCCTGACAAGCCTGGCAGTCTGAGAGGCAGCGCAAGCAGCCTGTTCACACGCCTCATCCAGCGCACATATGGACAGCCCCAAACACACACAAACTGGAGCACAGACATTTAATGTCAAGGACACACTAACTTCTTCTTCTTCTTTTTTTTTTTTTACTTTTGATGTAAACAACTTGCTTCAACCCCAAAGGTTTCCACTTTTTCAAACTAGAACTTCAGTCTCAAACTGGTTGCCCCCGACCAGCTTTTCATTTCAAGAGCTGATGGTTAAATGGATTGCCCTTGGCTATCTAACAGGAGTGGACAGCTGCTTTTTGTGTTATATCACCTCCATTTTCCCACATGCCACAAATGCGAAGAAAAATCTTATCCAACCTTTTGAAATTGTCTGTAAAAGGTACCATAAAAGCTATAGTATGGCAACAGTATAACACTACTAAATAAAAATGTAAAAAAAAAAAAAAATTCTTATTTGTCAAAATGTCCCAACCAAGAAATTGTAAAATACATAATTTTTTATTGTCTTTATTTGCCTTAAAGAAATAAAATCTTCAGAGAATGATTACATTAGATGACAATATCTTTCTGGAAGTATTTTCTAACAGCAGCGTGTGATTTAGTCATAAAAAAATCACTCCAGCTAATGGTGACACGTGATGGAGGGGAAATTGAAACTGATACACAATCTGAGTGCAGTCAAACATTCATTTGTCTTTTACATAAAGTACAAAACAGTAGAAGTTTTGTACTAATGATCAGGAAAAAAATAGTAATCTCTTAATGACACATTTTAGAGTAATCTTATGCATGATGTTTATGCTAAAATTACATCACATTTTTGTTGTCTTTGGCTTAATCCATATGCCAAGGTTCAGGCATTAAAACCATGCACAAAAACAGTACAATGTTTTAATGATAAGAGCTAAGAAAAAAAAAATAATCTCTGTCATATTTCCCCTTTAGGAAAGCTGATTTTTGATTATGTTAGTAGCTGTCTCCACAGGCTGACCATAAATAAAAAGACAATTTAAGCAAACATATTCAATAGAAATACAAACACAATAATATAATATGGTACTTTTTTTCTTTTAAACTAGATTTGAAAATGATATAAACAGAGTCTTGATCAACCAGTTCAACCTTGGAGACGTCCTTTGAGTTTTAATTTATTAGGGGGACTCATGATTTGTTGAAGTGATTCTGTCTGTATTCGGAGGACACACTGTGTGACAATAAAACCTCACACTGATTATAAGGTCTGTGAGAAATCCCACAAAACTTTCTGCACTCATGTTACACTTCCCATGAATACACCTTGAAGACTCTCCATCTCCTTCAAAGCAGAGTGTTCCAAACACTCAGATTGGATTTTTCCTAATCAGAAACATCATTATTCTAGTACAACCTAATAAAATAGGAATATAGGGATTATTCTACTAAAAAAACTGCTGCAAAGACCAAACCTTAACATTAAACCAGAGCATTCTTACTGAAATTGAGAGATTTTGTTTGTACTTCTGAACAGCAATATGCAGTTTATTTGCAAATTGCTGTTTTTTATACATATATAATTTGATAGACTATGCTTTTATGAATTTTCTTATAAATTGGCAAGTTCATCAAGTAAAAAGTATCTTTCATATTTTATTTATGTGTTAAGTCCAATGTGAAATCATTTAAATTTAATGTAATAAGTTCATGCATTCAGGATAGTTATATAGCTTTACCAGCAAAATAGTATTAAACAGGTCCAAACAGACGATCATAGCTGACGATCTGTAGGTCCTCTACAACTGCAACATGAGTGGTGGGACTCTGAGATGATAAATCCAACCCTGTCCAAAGCAGATTAACTAATTAATATTATGGAATAGATGGTGATTACTCGAGGCTTAGTTACTGATGTCAATGAACACCAAGGTTATTAAAGGTTGTGTTGTCAAAAATGTTCAGAATTATCCATCATACTATTGCTGTGGTGGTGAAAAGTTCAGTCTTCTTGAGTTTGTTGCTAGAAGCTTGGAGCTGTGTTTCACACCTTGAAATAAAATTGTCCGAAGTTCAATGTCCCCAAAGAGATCTGCCGAGACAAAGACATTGTCATCAGCATTAATTATTTAGCTTGCTTCAGATTTGTTCTGATGGTCATCACAATCTGGGGTCCACAAAGAATATTGGTGATATCATACAACCTTGAGAGGAATCTGCAGAGCATTTGAGGACACTGGAGAGAGAGTTGAGAAACAGAACTGCTGCTTAAACAGTCTTCAAAATTAGAGCCTGGATGTAAACATCTAATTACTTGTAGAATTCTTGACAGTCAATAACCAACACTTCAACATAGATGTTGCACTTTGTTCAACTTGAAGTTAATAAAATAGTCAAGTAAATTAATGCTTTAGAATTGATCCAGACATTTAATTCAGGGGGAAGCTACTGTAAGTGTGCTTAACCTTTCCAAAGTTAGCAAAATGGCTAAAGTTCTAACTGTAAAATTAGCTTCAGTATGAGTGCATCAGTGGATTAGTGGAAGTGTGTCAACCCATAGGGACTACATTACACATGTGCAGATGTTGGAATCCATCTCCGGATGGTTAGATGACCTTCAACTCAGCTCAGGCTAAATTTGGAAAGAACATGTCTCTGTATATATTTCTTGGCTAAATAAATAAATTGCCAATTTAAAGCCACGGTATATCTGGCTAAAAGATTAATGATTTCACTATGACTTCCATAAGAACTCACTAAGCCTCCCTGTTAGCTTCATCTAGTATGCACAGAGTACAGATCATTTCTGTTTGAATAATTAAAACATCTGAGAACAACACAGCATGAATTTTATTGATACGTCTGTGTTTGCATATATTTGCATGTTCCCACCACAGTCAGTGACAGTTAATCAACATCATAGTAAAGTCTGCTCAATAAATCTAATCTTTATCTAATTTGCAAACTGCTAAATAAAAAACAGCTCTGGCCAAAAAGGAACATTCTTTTGAAAGTAGATTAAACGTGGATCTAACTGATATGTAAAATGGCTGCAGGAGAACAGATTCTGGCTTTCAGGTTTGTTTTGGACACATGATTTCACATGGCACTTTGGATAACAAGGTTTGCTCGAAGGTCGGAACAAACAGTGACTTTGACATTGTGCATGAGGACACATATATAAATGCTCTTTGCAAATATGACAGAATGCGTGACAAAACTAATACACATAGTCTTGTATCCATTACCCATAAACTTTGTGTTGAATTTAAGTTCTTGATCACATAGAGCATTTTATAATAATATCTCTTTATTTTTGGAAGCTATAAAGACTTGCTATGTGGAGGATGTTCCTCCCATAAAGTCCATACCAGGACCACACACTAATACACACCTGTCAGTTGGCCCTTGTACCTGAGTTTCATGTATTTCTCTTTGCTTGAGGGCCTGAGGGAACCCAGAGAGCTGCTGCTCTCCGTGCCTCTTAGTCGAATAAAGCTGTGACCTTGCAGAGGTATTGAGGGAAATAAGGACGTCACCGAAACCAGATGAAAACCTCCTGCCCTGAAAGCAAAGACAAAAAAAGAACAGTCATGGTAATATTGCAAACATGATTTATTCTTTTCACATGCAAATAGAAACTTTGCTTTGTTCCAACAGAAAGACTGCTGGCGTTTCCACATAGCCTACAATTTGGGGTCAAAATGTTTTTCTGTCACTTCTTTGTTGCTATTTTTCAGGCTACTTTCTTGAGTTTTCTCATCTTACTTTATTCACCAGAGGGGAACAAATAAGGCTGTAAAAATACTTAATATGGATTTCATTTATAACTTAAAACTTTAATGTTTATCTTGAAGAATTATTTTCATCATTAACTACTGTTATAACCTATGATTTTTGTGTGTGGTTTAAAGTCAAGACTTAGAATAGAGTCATAATTTAAGATGTGAAGCTGTAGCTTAACATATTGGTTTTCTTGCTCTGTTCTACATGTAGTTTGTCTTACTTTTGCTTTCAGCTCTCATCTCACACCTGTCCATGATTGACTCATTATCACATCTGCACTGTGATTTTAATTTACTTTCTCAGTCTATAAATAAGCTGCTCTGAACTCCTCCAGTCATTCACTTTTAAGGATGTCAGAGATTTTGTTTGAATTTCAAACTCAAAAGGTTATGTACCGTCCGTCCATCCATCCATCCATCCATCCATCGTCCGTCCGTCCGTCCGTCCGTCCATCCGTCCGTCCATCCATCCATCTTCTTCCGCTTTATCTGAGGTCAGGTCGCAGGGGTAGCAACTTAACCATGCAAAGTACTTTTATTTCCTCTGAAAGAGTAAAAGTTCTGCCTTTGTAAGCCATGTTAGCTGAAAGGAATCACACTGCACTACATTCTGTGCTGAATGGGTTGGGGTTAGCATGTTCATGCTATGTTAACATAATGCCAGCATTCACAGCTATGCTGGCAGCAGAATGATGTCACACCCCAGTTAGCAGCGTTCTAGTTAACATGGTAGAATTTGAGACTCTAATACAGCCACGTCCAAGTAGCCATTGTTCATAGTCCCTCTTACAAACATCGTTTTAAGCTCTACTTTTCACATGTGACTTTGACTTTACATGTACCTTTGCAAGTGTGTTTAGTAAAATAAACATGTTTCCACCACAGCTCACTATTGTTGCCATGTTTTAACTGCCACATTGTATCTCAAAGTTCATGTCTGAAAAATTCTCCAACTTTCTGAGTGGGCTAGGATAGGGTTTTCAAAGTCCAACTTCGGGGAGAATTTCAGTGGATTTTTACAACTCGGAAGTTTCAATTTCTAAGTTCTGACTACAAATAGAGCACAGCATGTGATGAATCTTTTAGGACTGTCGAGAAAATGACCCTAAATGATTCAGATGTAAAATTGACTTGTCTCTTCATTAGCCTGAGCCT
>CAEFZX010022158.1:0-11361 GCA_903066825.1 Alfaro cultratus | reverse complement strand
CAACATGATAATCAGCAGAAGCTAATGCTAAAGCGCCACACCAACATGATAATCAGCAGAAGCTAATGCTAAAGCGCCACACCAACATGATAATCAGCAGAAGCTAATGCTAAAGCGCTACACCAACATGATAATTAGCAAAAGCTAATGCTAAAGCGCTACACCAACATTATAATCAGCAGAAGCTAATGCTAAAGCGCTACATCAACATGATAATCAGCAGAAGCTAATGCTAAAGCGCTACACCAACATTATAATCAGCAGAAGCTAATGCTAAAGCGCTACATCAACATGATAATTAGCAGAAGCTAATGCTAAAGCGCTACACCAACATGATAATTAGCAGAAGCTAATGCTAAAGTGCTACACCAACATGATAATTAGCAGAAACTAATGCTAAAGCGCTACATCAACATGATAATTAGCAGAAGCTAATGCTAAAGCGCTACACCAACATGATAATTAGCAGAAGCTAATGCTAAAGTGCTACACCAACATGATAATCAGCAGAAACTAATGCTAAAGCGCTACACCAACATGATAATTAGCAGAAACTAATGCTAAAGCGCTACACCAACATGATAATTAGCAGAAGCTAATGCTAAGTCAGTGAAACAACCCTGCTCTTTCCCTCTGTCACGATGAGAACATGAAGTCTGGATTCTTTCAGGTTTCATTTTTAATATTCACTGGTTTGTTCATCGGGTCCCTCCAGTTTTTCTGAAGTTTCTAAAGCGGTTCTGGTTCTGGGAACTCGATCGGTCATTAACTGGTTGACCTTCTGTCTGTGGTGCAGGAGCCGTTATTCTGCTGGGCCGGACCAACATGTTTCGCTTCAACCATCCGACGGAAGCGGCCAAGCTCAGGGAGAAAAGGAAGGTGAGTTCAGGGGCATCCAGGTGAGGTTCAGGTGAGTCCAGGATGGTTCTGTAGAACCTGTTCTGTCTCCTCAGAGCGGCCTCCTGTCCTCGTTCAGCCTGTCCATGACGGACCTGTCCAAGTCCTGTGAGAACCTGTCCACCGTGATGCTCTACAACCCGGGGTGAGTCCGACCGTCAGAACCTCACGTCCTGCTGTGGTTCTGGTTCTGAGAGTCTCATTTATTCGTTGAAGCTCCCGTATCAAGACGTTTCCTCTGTGAAGGAGCCGACAGAATCACAGCAGCACCAGGAATAAATTTTTCTGCCATTCGGTGAAACTCGTTCCAGATGTTAACGTTGATTCTGGTTCAGAGAATGAAAACCAAACGTTGCATCTGAACAATGCAGATTTTTTAATCCGGACTTGTTCAGGTTCTGGACGGGTTCTGGACTCCGCCATCCGAAACCAGTCAGAGGGCTATGTACTGGTGTTTTACTGGAAAGTTGAGTGAAAGGAAAAAGTGCAGAAGTGACACGAAACACAAATGTTTCCAGTCGAAGGTTTTAAAGCAACCCATAATTTCTAACAGCCTGGAAAACTATTTTAACTTGAGCCTTCTTCCTTCAACTGAACCAGATGAACTGATTCCTTTTGCTGAAGGTTTTGGGTAAAAAGTAAACATGTAAAACAAGTTTTCAACTTTTTTTTTTACGTTTTCCATTTTTCCTAATATTTCTTCATCTTCCTGGTTTCCTTCTGTTTGCCTCAGTGCTGGTTTTATTTCATGTTGATGTTGAGGGAGTTTTAGCATTTTGTCTTCGAATTTAATCATTTTTCAGAGAATAGAAACAGTTCAGTTTTGACTCGGCACGATAGAAGAAGAACTGTTATGATTATTGGCTATTGATCTGACCTGATTGGATCTGCACCAGCACTAACTATGTCCCTGTCCCGTTGGCAGTCTCTTCACTCAGAAGGGCCCCGTCTTCCTCAGGTAGTCGTCCACTTCCTGTCTAACTGTCCCGTCTGTCCACCTGTCTGTCTGCCATCAGCTTGCTGCTCCTGTCCTCACTGTCCAACACCAGACCCTCTGTCGTCCCTGGAGTTTCACCTCCAGCTTGTTTTTATTTGCCACCTCCGTCCACTCGACCCGTCACGCTCACTGGTGTTCCTCAGAAGACATCCAGGACGCTAACGGTATGCTAACAGATGCTAACAGTGTTTGTCTCCGCAGGCTGGAGTTTGAGAGGCAGCAGAGAGAAGAGCTGGAGAAGCTGGAGATGAAGAGGTAAACCGGCTCTGTCCTCCCAACGATAGAGAGGCTGTCACTTAGCACGTCACTTAGCACGTCACTTAGCATGTCACTTAGCATGTCCGCTAACGTGTCTGCCGGCGTGGCCGCTAGAGGCAGATGCTGCAACATAATCATAATCTCACATTTTATTGTTGTCAAAGCTCAAATTATTTTGTTTTATTATTTATAACTCAGTTATAAATGTGGATCTCAGAGCGTTTTGATTGGCTGCTGTTCCCCGTGAGCCCGTCTCTTTCTGCTGATGAAACCGGAGCCATTTTGTCTGGAAATGGAAAGGATCCCAGCTGCCAGCCCTGAGGCGTTGCTCTGGGTCTGACCTGGAATTTTATCCTTATTTTATCCTTAATTTCACAGATTAATGAGATCTATGGGTCATTAACATCGCGGAAACACTTAATGATGCAAACTCTAAAACATACAACTACAGGACATGGAAGCAAAACTTCAAATGAAGAAAATGGCAAAACCATCAAATATATAATGCTGTAAACTTGCTCCACTGAACATAAATCCTCCAGACCACTAGGGGGAGTGTGGAGTCTGTTCTATAATATTGTAGAAGACATGAAGGATAGCAAACCTTTTCTTCCTCTAACTTTCTTTTGAATACCCGTCTTTACTGCGGCCGCGGTGTTAAACGTTCAGTTGCTGTGTTCGTATTTCTGCAGGAGGCTGATCAAGGAGATGGAGGAGAAGCAGCTGAGTGAGAAGGCGGAGCTGGAGCGCCTCCAGCAGGAGGTGGAGAGTCAGCGCAAGGAGTCGCAGGAGGTGCAGCAGCGCATCCTGCGGCAGGAGGAGAGCCTGCGCCGCCGCAGCCAGGATATCGAGAGCCGCCTGCGGGACTTCCTGGCCGAGAAGGAGCGGTTCGAGGAGGAGCGGCGCTCCGAGGTCCAAGAGGTGGCGCTGCAGCGCAGGAAGCTGCAGCAGGAGGAGCAGCAGGAGGAGCAAGAGGTGGCGGAGCAGACCGAGATCTGTCGCGAGCTGCAGCGGCTGCAGAGGGAGCGCGAGGAGCAGCAAGCGCGCCTGGAGGCGGAGCGGCGGCGGCTGGAGGAGCAAGAGCGGGAGCAGCTGAGTCTGGTCGCCCGACTGGAGGAGCAGCTGCGGGAGGCGCAAGAGGCGGCGGCAGCACTGCTGGCCAGAGAGGATGCGCGACGCCTGGAGGAGGAGCGGCGTTTGCTGGCGGAGATCAGGGAGGCGCTGCTGCGCGCCAAGGAGGCCGCCGAGCGCACGGACGGTGAGGACGCCGCTAAGGAGGCGCGCTCCGTCCAGAAGCAGTACCTTGCCTTCAAGGAGGCGCAGGTGGATGAGCTAAGGCGGCTGCAAGAGGCACTGCAGCAGCAGAGGGAGCTGCTGCAGCAGGAGGTGGCAGCAGAGAGGAGCTCGCTGCAGCAGATCGTGCGCAGCCTGAAGGAGCGCCAGCACAGGGCGCCGCAGGATGGCGGCGGCCAGGAGGAGACGCTGCTCCGCCAGGCGCAGCACCGCCTGCACTTCAAGGAGCGGCAGCTGGCCAACATGGCCGCCGGCGTGCTGCCGGCGCTTGTGGAGGAGCAGCAGCGGGCGCAGGA
This sequence comes from Alfaro cultratus, assembly GCA_903066825.1. Classification (NCBI taxonomy): domain Eukaryota; kingdom Metazoa; phylum Chordata; class Actinopteri; order Cyprinodontiformes; family Poeciliidae; genus Alfaro; species Alfaro cultratus. Next base: position 7,620 of record CAEFZX010022158.1, on the reverse strand, counting down.
GGTGCTGCGGCGCGGCGCGGCGCCGGCCGACCTGGACAACACGCTGTTCCAGGTGGAGAAGGAGCTGGAGGAGGTGCAGGACAAGCTGCACCTTCACTGGCACGGCGCGCAGCAGCTGCAGCAGCTGCAGGAGAGCTGCGAGTTCACGGCCAACGTGGCGCGGCAGGAGGAGAAGGTCCGCCGCAAGGAGAGGGAGATCCTGGCCTGGAGGGAGGCGCAGCAGCGGGAGGCGCTAGAGCAGGCCGTGGCCCGGCTGGAGCGCCGCCACGCCGCCCTGAGGCCCGACCGGCGCCGCTCCCATCCGGAACGCCACAGGTCCGCTTCTGGTTCCGGTCTTTCTGGCCGACCCGGCCGGTCCCACCCGTACTCAGAACTCCGGTTCTGTCCTGCAGGGTGGAGCAGGAGATCCAGGAGCTGCGGCGGCGCATCAGCGAGAGCGAGAACCAGAACCGGGCCCAGTCGGTCGGTACTGAGGAGAAGATGGGTCACAGCAGCTCCCCGGTCGGACACGTGCAGAGTCTGAACCCGCTGCTGCCGCTGTCCGATGACAGGTAGGGTCCAGGTCCGGTTCTGATTCTGTTTACGGGTCCAGTCTGGCTCTAAGGCTCTGATGCTCCAGCAGAATCAACGCCTACATCGAGGAGGAAGTGCAGCGCCGGCTGAGGAAGATGAACCTCCTGAACGGCGGCGGCGTGGATCTGTCCATGTCCTGCGACTCTCTCAGGGTACGACCTTTGACCCCAGACCTCTGAGTCGGGTCCAGCCGCCGGTTCTGTAGAGTTCTGTCAGGTGTAGCTTGTTTGTCCAGAACTGAAGTTCAGCTGTTCGATTCTGCAGGACGAGGAGGAAGTTAGCGACTGTAGCTCTGTTAGGCTAACAGACGAGGTAAGAGCAGGAGCCCTGACCGTGACCTTGACCTTGACCCCTGCATGACCCTAATAATGATGATGATGATGGTTTCCTGGGTTTATTTTGTCCGGCTTGCTCTTGGATCTGTTCCCCTTCTCCTCTGAAATAAACCTTAATCTAGTAAATCCATTGTTGATCTGATGGGAAACTCGGCTTATTTTTATTTTCTGATGCTAATTTTAATTTTTTGTTTTCAGGAAGAGGAAAAACTGCAGAACATAAATCCACGAAGGCTGAAGTATGAGGTGAGACTTATGAGTTATTGGTCATTCATGCTGCATGTAAACTGCATGATGTTAATTCATGATGAAGTTAATTTATCTCGTCAGCTGAGCATGCTAATTATTTGTATTAGGAGAGAGGCGCCGTCACACTGGGTGTGAGAGCAGAACTTTATTTATGTGCAGTTGGCATTCAAAGCTGTTTTTAGTATCTGTTGTTAAGATGGACTAGAAACCGGCCCAGGCTGACCCCTGTCCAGTCAAAATGGCTGCCCTGGCATCTTTCTCTGTAGCAGCTTCCACACTGAAGAGTGTTGTGATCCGGTTCGGTCTGCGGCTCTGTTCCGGTTAAAATCGTCCACTGAAGTGATTGTGGGGTCAGTGGTCTGGCCGATCCGAGTCGGTTCTGCAGGAACCGGCTCTCTGGGTTCGAGCAGTACCTCCAGACCCTGCTGGATGAGTCCGGAACCAGAACTGGACCCGGATCAGGGAGATCCTGCTGGCTAATCAGGCTCTGCAGGGTTGGAACAGGAGCGTTATAAAAACCTTGAAGAGGAAATCCAGATTTTCCATCTTTAAAATCCAAAAATGTGATTATTGGCCAGCACTAGGCGAGGTGCAGCTAGCTCAGAGGTATCATGCTACAGTGGGCTGTATGAATAGTTTTGCTCTGCTATGGGAAATAATCAAATTATCGTCATGCCTCTAGGAAACAGATTAAAACTTCAACACAAATTATTTTAAATCATCCTTTGTCTAAAATAATTTGCATGTGAACCTCTTGATGCTGTCAGTTTAAATGTCTCGTTTCTCACCTGGTGGTTGGACTGTAATTCTGATTGGGTGGATCATGGACTTCGGTTTAATTCACGCACATTTGCCGTCCTTCTTAGCGATGTAGTCATGGACTTCCCCCTTGTGCTCACAGAACGCCTGCTGGTCTAACCTCCTGGCTCCTCCGGGGTTTGAGGCAAACTCGCTCCCCGACGTCCAGAACGTGTTTGAGGAACCAAAGACTGAACTCCTGGAGCCTCAAAGGGAAAAACGGCTGGAGGCCTCTGATAAACTCCTGATCGAAAAATATCTAAACAAGGAAAAATGGTGGGAAGGAGAAGTAAACATTCTTGGAAGGAAGAAGTTCCAAGCTGTTTGTGACCCTGATTGTTGCTACAAAGCGACCAACCAACTGAGTGGAACCAACAACATGACCGGTGATGGTTATTATGTCCTCTCTGAGAAAATGTTGAACAAAACATTTTATTCCCACTCTGAGAAAACAATCGATGATCAGACGTTTGACGACCCAGAACTTCCAAAGCTTCAGATCAGCCACAAACAAGATTCACAAGAAGAGGTCAACGGTTCAGAGGATTTATCGGCCCATCTGTACCACCAAGTAGAGCATCTCAAAAACATCAAGAACCAAGCCCAGAACGTTCTCAGCCATGCAGCACAGGAGTTGGATCTTTTAAAACTGCAAGGTTCTGGCGAGGAGTTAATCAAGTCTGAGCAAGTTTGGAAAGCCGACGCTAATAAAAAGGTGAAACAAGAAGTGGAGAAGCTCCTGGACGGTGAGAGCCGTGTTCCAGACGATATCGATGTTCAAAATCAGGCCAAAGAAGAGTTGGATTCTCACGTCTCTGACGATTTTTTCAACTCTGGACAGGACTCAAAACATGATGCCTACCAACCGATGAAACAAGAAATGTTGGATAGGAAGAACAACGTTTTAGACCAGTTTGAAAATGTTAAGAATGGAGCTGATGAAACAGAGAGAGCAAATAAGCCTCAAAGCTCTGGCAACGAGTTTATCATCTCTGAGCAAGATCCAGCAGACGCCGACAACGGTCCAGCTAAGCTAGAGGAGTCAGACAATGGGAACAGCTTCCTGGAGAACCTTGAAAATGTCAAAAATCAAAGGTTGAACCTGGAAGGCAATGAAGAGTTGGAACAAGACAAAGCGGCATCAGCAAAGCAGGAACTGACCAACAGGAGCTACATTTGGGATTATGTTTCTAAAGTCAGGAGCCAAACTCTGCACCAGTGGACGACCAGAGAGTCTGAACTGCTCAGGTGGCTGAGTTCTGGTCGAGACCATATCAGCTCCAAGCAGGACACGAGGTCAGTCAGTGATGAAACAGAAGACGGAGGTGATGCTGCAGGAAGGTTGTCGAATGCAAGGAGCTTTGTCTGGAACTACGTCACTAAAGTTAAGAACCAAACACTGAACCCATGGAGACCGGAAGAACCTGAGCAACCATCTGGGCTACCCAACTCTAGCAAAGACTCCATTGAGTCTGGTGGCAGTGAAATGGGCCAAGAAAAAGATGAGGCTCCAGAAAGGGTATCCTCCACCCAGAATAACGTTTGGGATTATGTTGCAAAGGTTCGGAATCAAACCCTTCACCCCTGGAGGTCAGATGGGCCTGAGAGTCAGGATTTCCATGCCATCAGTGGTCTCAACAGACAAGAGGAAAATGAAAAACCAGTGAACAGGATGACCAGTAAGTCAAACCTTTGGGACTATGTTACAAAAGTCAAGAACCAAGCCTTGTACCCGTGGAGAGCAGAGGAAGCAGAACTTCCCAGCGGTCAACCAACAACGTTCCAGAGCTCAGAAAAAGATTCCAGCCAAGATCCAAGTGAGACGAACAGGAGCCACGTTTTAGGATACTTCACAGGAAAACTTTCAGATGTTTACAAAGACGCAGAGAGACGAATTCAGGGCACAAGAGATTTCATCCGAAATGTGGGAGTCGACGATATGAAGTATGCCGTCTCTCAGTACGTCACCGTGAGGTCCAGAGATTTTCCACTGATCCAGACAACAAAACTTGCACCAAAACCTCACTCTGTTCTGGAAAACAAAGTCTCCTTGGTGGATCTGTCCAGTACTGCTGAAGGGTTTGGTTTGAATGCCATGTCATTGTTGCCGAAGGGCTCCGTGTCCGCCATCAGAAATGCTGGTCGAGACGAGTTTTATCAGAGTCTAATTGAGTTGCCACCAGCTCTGGCACAGCTTCGTAGTCTGTCATCTCAGCAGATCATTGACAGAACTGAACCTCTGTCTCCTCAAAGACCAGGTAGGAGGATCCTGAGCATCTTCTGGCTCAGAGCGGCCAGCTTTGACCAACCCAGTCCAGAACCAGCCTGCCTCCTTCTGTCAGAACAGGACCTGACGGTAGTTTCAGCTGGCCAGGACTCATCGGACACCCTCGGACTCTTCCATCACTTTGACCTTATGGAGATCCTGGAGGTCCAGATCAGTTTGGCAGGGCAGCATGTCCGTCTGATTGGCTCCAGGGAGGACTCGGTTCTGGCGGTCTTCACTCACAACCAGGCGCTCACACAGGACTTCTGCAAGGCGGTGCTGAAGGCTCGCTGCCCGGAGACGTTCTCTGAGGCGATGGAGAGTCACCCGCTGCTGTCGCAGGACCTCATGGCTCTGTCTCTGGATTGGACCTCCCGGGTTCCTGACATTGTCTCAGACATCGGTCTGAACCTCACTTCCAGGTTCAAGCGGGTCCTAGCGGACCTGCTCTACATCGTCCACGGGAACATGGACGGCCCCGGGAAACCTTCCCTGGCGGACATTCGTCCTCTGCTCTACAGCAGCGTCCGGCTGCACCAGGACTCTCTGCTCCAGTTCCTCCTGACCGACACCCACGTTGCTCTCCTGCAGGAGGACGGAGTGTTTCACCCGGCGCCGCGGGGCTCCAGCTGGGTTCCCGTCCAGCCGCAGTTCCAGGGACTGAAGCTGCGGCAGCGTTCAGACATCCGGTGTCTGCTGGTCAGGAGGAACGAGGCCTGCTTCAACGTCGACATCGTGTTCACAAATCGCAATCGGCAAACTCCGAAACGGAAGGTGGAGCCAAGGCGGCACTCCGACGATATTCCCTCCTGCGGCGGTCGGTGTGAATCCTGGAAGTTAAGTTTCAGCTGCTCTGCAGAAGCTCAGATCCTCATCAACCATCTGTGCATCTGAAGATGGAGCCAGCAGAACTTGTCTGAAAGATTAAAGACCTAAAACACGAAATTTTAAATGTTTTTAACTTTTTAGTAGCTTATTGAAATCACAAAGACTGAATTTAAATCTGGAATAAAGAGAATCTGCTGCTGACAGAAGCGGAGGGAATGATGATGTCACTTCACTGTTTTTATTATTTCAGACATGAACGTTGAATTTTGCACAGCGTGTTTGTAATTGGTTTGAAACTAAATAAAGATTCCATCCGTTTTAACGATGATTGTTTGAGCGTTTTTTAGATCTCATAGTTTTTTCCCAGATTGTTCCGGGTCGATGGTTTACTGTCTGCTCCTCTTTCCGTCTGTTTCCCGCCTGGTTTTGGTGATTTGTTGCGCAGCTTCTGATGTCGCGGCCGGCCGGGACGCTCTGCGCCGCCGCCAAGGAGCCCGTCAGGGTGAGCATCCCGCGCTACGTCCTGCGCGGCCAGGGCAAGGACGAACACTTCGAGTTCGAGGTCAAGGTGAGTCCGCTCGGCTCAGGTACGTTTACATCCATTTCTAAAGGATCAGGTCGCCGTGGAAACCACACATTTAAAACTATAACAGAAAATCCAAAGACGGCTTTCTGAGGGAGCTGAGGATGAGCAGAACCAGTAAAACCAGTATGAAACCTGGAGTTAGTGTGACTAAAACCAGCTGCTGCTTCTCAACGCTCCCCAAAATAACCATCTGCTCCACAAAGTCAGGCTTTACAGATTCACAAGGTTTTTATTTAGTGCAGCTGTTTTGGCAGATGACGGCAATAAAATATTTCTGATTTTATTGCCGTCTGTTGTTTGGTTTGTTCTTTGGTTTTTCAGTTTCAAAATGCAGCAAAAAAAACAAAATGATCTGGTGGGTTTTTGTTTTTAAGTTTTAAAACTAAGCTAACTAAAAATTAACAATTGCAAAACCAGGACTTGTTTTCTATTTGCTGTATTTCCTCCATCGGGACGTTTGGACCTGAACTCGTTTTTACAAACTTCTGCTGTGACTCCTGTCATTTCCACTGTCGCTACTTATGAAAACCTCCATCAATTCATTTTAAATTTAGAAATCTAAAGCAAAAATTACACCATTTATTTTTAATTTTTACATTTAGGCTTTTAGATTTTTGAGTTTTGTTTTGAAACCAGAATGAACCAAATAAAGATTCATGTCTGAATCCGATTTTAATCAAAGTTTACAAATCAGTTTCTGGTTTAGTCTCTGGGAGGCGCAGAGGGTTTTGCTGGGCCCGGTTCTGCTGGGCCCGGTTCCCCAGCAGGGCGACCCAGTGATGAAGAGCTGCTCTGCCTTCATCAGGTCTCAGTGATGGACGACAGCTGGACCGTGTTCAGACGCTACAGCCGCTTCAGAGAAATGCACAGGAGCCTGAAGTCCAAATATCCGGAGGTGAGCCGCCAGAACTTGACCCGTTGGTTCTGTTGTCCAGAACCGGGCCTGATTGTAGTTCTGGTTCTGTTCTGATGGTCTTTGTTTTCCAGCTGGCGGCTCTGGAGTTTCCTCCGAAGAAGCTGTTTGGGAACCGGGACGAGCGGATGATATCGGAGCGCCGCAGACTCCTGGAGGTACGACGGATCGGTAGGAACCGGACCGGCAACCGGAACCGGGCCTATGGGTCCTCTCATAGTCCATCCATCCATCCATCCATTCATTTTCTTCCCCTTATCCGGGATCGGGTCGCGGGGGAAGCAGCTTCAGAAGGGAGGCCCAGACTTCCCTCTCCCCAGCCACTTCTTCCAGCTCTTCCGATCCTCATCCTGGCCGCTTCACACTCGACTGTGAACCGCTCCAGTGAGAGCTGCAGATCACGTCCTGATGAAGCCAACAGGACCACATCATCCGCAAAAAGCAGAGACGCGATCCTGAGGCCACCAAAACGGATCCCCTCAACACCTTGGCTGCGCCTAGAAATTCTGTCCATAAAACTAATGAAAGGAATCGGTGACAAAGGGCAGCCCTGGCAGGGTCCAACTCTCACCGGAAATGAGCCCGACTTACTGCCGGCAATGCGGACCAGACTCCGACACCGGTCTTACAGGGACCTGACAGCCCGAATCAAAGGGCCCGGTACCCCATACTCCCGGAGAACCCCCCACAAGACTCCCCGATGGACACGGTCGAACGCCTTCTCCAAGTCCACAAAACACATGTAGACCGGTTGGGTGAACTCCCAGAACCCTCCAGGACCCTGCTGAGGGTGTAGAACTGGTCCAGGGTTCCACGACCAAGACGAAAACCACACTGCTCTTCCTGAATCCGAGGTTCAACTATCCGACGGACCCTCCTCTCCAGGACCTCTGAATAGACCTTGCCAGGGAGGCTTAAGAGTGTGACCCCTCTATAATTGGAGCAAACCCTCCGGTCCCCCTTTTTGAACAGGGGGACCACCACCCAGTCTGCCAATCCAGGGGAACTGCCCCCGATGTCCATGCGATATTGCAGAGTCGCGTCAACCAACACAACCCTACAACATCCAGAG
>CAEFZX010022152.1:0-20787 GCA_903066825.1 Alfaro cultratus | reverse complement strand
AAAATTCAATTAAGCTGCTTATATTGGGGGTTTAGTGAAGACGGGTCATTTTGACCCGGAGGACAAAGGTTGTAAAAAGGAAATGGGGAAAACAGAAGGGTTTTAAGAAGCTGCTGCTCTATACGACACTGTGCCTGTAGCAGGTCATCACAACAGCGTAACGTTCTTATACTTACGCATTAGTTTTATCTAAATGAATGTTTTAATCTACTTTAATCATTTTCTCATCTGTTACAGATCCTAGATATGGCATCAGATTTTATATAAAGTTTAATATAAAATGAATTGACTAAATTAATTGATTTGTGAAAACAATGGAAACGTCCCACCAAAAACACCAGAACTTGTGACTTCTAAAGTTTTTTTTTTTTTTTTTTTCCCAAGCTACACTGTAAACTAAGAGCACACTAACACAATCCTTGCTTTCTCAGCAGATGTTTCCGACAAGGTTGCACTCGTCTTCTCAGCCGCAAAATATTGCGTTTAATAATTCAGGACCTCCAGCTCAGCTCAGCTCTGCACTGAGCCCTGCTCTCCTGGAAGAGTTCACCCAGCGGAAAACCTTAGCGTGAATCTTCCTGTCTTTCAGCCTCTGCTCCTCATTTCTTCTTCTTTTTAACCTCCTTCTCATTTCTCTCCCCCAGTTCTGCTCTTTTGCCTCTACAGGTGGCCCATTTGCTCCTCGTCCTACATGCCTCTGTTCTTGAATACAAATCCTTTTTTAACTTCCTGTTTCTTTTGCTCAAGTTGTCCTCTCTGAGTCTGATTTTGCTTCATGTGTTTTTTCTTTTCCTCTTTTTTTATTCTGCCTTTGAATTGGTTTCCTTTCTCCTCCCTTCATCTCTCTATCTTTTTCCTCCTTCTCCTGTTAATACTTCCTCAATCTAACCTTCCTTTGAGTTTTTCCTCAGGGATTACACCACCCTCTTATCTCCCACCATAAGCACAGCAGAATTGATATGTAGCCGGACAGAGCTGAAGTCGATTGGCACAGAGTGAAACGTACCATCTGTATGCAGCTTGGCACTGGGGACGGCACAGGGTTTGTGTAGGGCTCAAGCTGGAGCTGACTGGGCTAATGCTTCCTACGCACATGTAGGTTTTCCACAGTTTCACCCTGGAAATGTTTAAACAGCTTAAAAAGGGTTTCCAGTGGAGTTAACATGATTTACTGCCTACAAGAAGAGTTGCACCACTAGTGAGAGAAGAAGTCACCATAAGTTTATGCCAATATAATGAACATGAATAATTAGGAGCTCAAGTAAGCCCAGAACATTCATAAAAGTCAATGCCAAACAAATTTTAGGCAGCCATGGTCATATATTTTGTAATGCAGTTAAAGGGATATTTTGTTGAAACCTATGTAAAATGAAACTTAGCACTGTTATTTAGTTTGAAAGAGATTATTGCCCTGTCTTTTTATCAAAGTTTGGTTGTATATCTGGTATGACTTTAAAGTGGTAGGTTCAGGCTGTTTAACTACAAATTAAAAGTAAATATGTGCCAGATTTTGTTTTTAAAAATAGTTTTAAAGCATTTAAATTCTGTTTCATTCATTTCTTTTCAGTTTAACAATTTATACTTGTTCAACTGGCATTATTTCACTTATAACAAAACATTTTCCCATATAACCTCCAAATAAAACTAGTACTCTTTTATCAATAGTAAGAAATTATTTACCTAAAACAACCTCCTATTTCATGATGAAAAGCTACTTGTAAGTTAGTTTTGTCTTACTCCAAGTGTACTGTGATATTTGTAGTAGAAGCTAGACCAAAAATATTTGTTAAAATGTTGTGTTTTTGAAGTGCAGACTGAAATATTTTTTATGAGACCCTAAGTTAGTTGTAGAGACTAATGTTTGGAAACCTTTATGAATTAAACCAATACTATAACGAATATAGGGCCAAAAATCCTGGACATATATGCGAAAGGTTGATAGTCATGCATAAAAGCCTGATGGAGAATATTGCTGTAGTCTGTGGAATCAATGTGTGGACTTTGTTTATGTCATGTCTTTATTAGCAAGCATCCACATTCCGAATGATCTGAATTTTGACAGCCCAGATCTCTGTAAGAAATCTATTTTAAATTAAAACAGGAGACTAAAACAGAATTGGATAGATGTTTGTTCACATTTATTATATTTTCAGAATTCCTGGGTGAAAACAAACCTTTATTTTTGAAATTGCACAACTCTGTCAGGCGAATTTTAACAATCCAGAACTTCCCCTTTTCTGACTTAAACCTCTGCAGCCATCAGACCTTACATTTCCCCATCAAATTAAAAACAAACAAGCAGCTTCAACTACAGTATAGGGAGTCATTCCATCAGCTCTGAGGGGGGCAGGAGAATGAAACAGCCTCTCCTCTGTTTACTGTTTACCTCACTAATTTACTTGCTTTGAAATGTTTCAGTCGTTCCCAGGCAGGGATATGCACTGAGCAGCAATTAGTAGAAATCACACAGCTGTTGTGATTAAATCTGACAAGAAAAGTTTGACATTGGAGGGTGCAGGAGATGTAACTGCTCAACTTGACCTTATCAGGGGAGGCTGGACTGGTAGCCGTGACACAGAATGAAGGGGCAAGGCCACGAGATGTCTAACGTAAGGACACACACACACACACACACACACACACACACACACAAAGGGGAAGTTCTGCTCTGTTCTCATTAGCTATCATTATAATTAACATAAATCATGGCTTTAACCCACCACTCTATTCCAGACAGCTTGCTAGCTAGATAAACAGTTAGCTAGTTAGATAACCGGCTGGATAACCAGCTAGCTAGCTGGCTAGTTGGTTAGCTAGATAGATAAAAATAGATTAGATCAGGGAGTTTTGCAGAAAGCGATTTTGTTCACAAATGGCTCTATCCAAACCAAATCCACAGCTCTGGTAAAGCTTTTGGCCGCTTTACATTTTCCCCAGGAGTTTTATAATGAGATCTTTGGGGACTGCTCTGCATAATCAAATATAAACACTCAGACAGATGCTCACTCAAGCATCCGAAAATGTCACTTTAAAAAGCCTTAAAGCAAATTCAGCTTTTTACACTAGTATAGTGCCGTAATGGGCAAAGTATTTGTTTAGTGGCAGAAGAAATAATTGTTTTTAAAAATTCACATATTGGTTCTAATTAAAGCAAATATAAGCATCTATTTTATTCTAAAAAATAGAAGATTGCTATTTTGTTTTAGCAATAAACACTGAACACCTTTTCCATTTGAGATTATGCTCCAGTAAAAATACGTATTTCAAGCTTTTTGCACCTGGGTTGTCTTTTGCACCTGGCCATCCCTCCCCCCCAGTGTTTAGATCTATCACAATAACAAATTTTGCTGGACAATAAATTGTCCCAGAAATTATTGTGATAGACCAACAAACTTCAATTTTGTAAAGAGCGCTTAACACTAGTAGTCAAAGATATGTTAAATATCCAAAGTAAAACACAACAACCAAAAGCTATTAATGAAACAGAAGTAAAAACCATACACAACAAATCCATAAATAAAACGGATTATGAAGTCCCTGTAAAAAAAAATTTCCCTTCCAAAAATATTAATGATCAGAATTAAATTTCGAATTGAAAATTAGAACTGATTATATCTGAGCATAATACTGTTTTAATTCAATAAAGATTTCATTCATCTCCTAAAATCTGCTCATGTTTGTGACTTTGTTGCAGTTTAGCAGTCAGAAATGCTTCAACACTTCCATCCTTTCATTATGTTAATACACAAAATAAAAACCTGAAAACCTGTCATCAATTCTGGTTTTGGTCTTATTTTTTTTAAAATGCCTTGTATTATATTATTTAAATTTGTGTCATTGGAAATATTTCAGATCTCTTACTTCCAGTTTAGCCTGCAGCACTCTTCTTTTGAATTCATTTGGTCCCAATACTCTCATTCACACATAGGTTGTTTTCGCTCCCTAGCCCTGCAGCACTGTACTTTAGCTTCTTTAATAAATCCCTTTTTTCTAATCAGCATTACTGTCTGCCTGGGAGTCCTGCATCTGAGTCCCCCACTTATTACAAACTGTGACAAAACAAACCACGGCAGCCGCTAATCGGCTGCAACAGTCAGAGTTTTTCATATATCAAAACACCTAACGTGTTTACAACCTAATATTTCAAAGCTGAAAACAAAACCCTTATCTGTTATTGAAATGCTTATTGCAAAAAAGAAACAGAAAACATCCCATTAGATATAAAACTGAAAGTATTTTTAATACCAGTGTTTCGTTCAAGCACTCACTAAGCCAAAAATAATAATCAAACATGAAGCTCTTACTCATAGCACACATAGCAGCATTCGTGATGGATGACAGTGTAATGTGATGCTGCTCTGTATTTTTTGGTCATACATCCAGCAAATAGTATGCGCCATGTGACAAGCAAGTCGTGCCATGGCAACAGACCCCCATTTTCATCACATTTTATCTCATTCGCCGTGGTAACACCAGCTCAGACGGACCTGATAGGTTTGTCAGATTAAAACATTGTGTGATGTATTGGACTCTGAAGACTTTGGCAGCTCAGAAAAGATCCTGAACAACTGCAGCTAAAACAGAAATTTATCAGACATCTTATTGCGCTCCAAGGGAATCAGTCATATAATCTAAGGGCCAAACAAAGTATTTTTCTGGAGGATATCAGGAGAAGAGATCTTATCTTCTGGCTTTAACATGCTTTAGTTACATGTCAGTTTTAATTCAAGAAAAAGGCCTGAATTTGCAGTCCTGAATTTTACTTACATCTGTTTTCAATCATCTAATCTAATAATCTTTCTGAAATTTCTGGCTCTACTTATAAAGAAATTATTCATGCTGCTAACTAACCCACATTCAGATCACCTGTCTCAGTAAGCCTCAAACTTTTAAATTTCATCTGCATCCAAAACAGTTTCGACTTGCTTAAAAATTGATGGTGCATCACAACTGACAGCTATTTCTATCTATTTGATGCTGTGCTGTCACTTTAGTTCAAGCATTCATGTCTACCTATTGAGATAGTCAATAGCAATTAACTAGAAGAAAAAAACTATTAATGCTGAGTATGACCATGAGCTACACTTATTTGCTGTATAAAAAAAGTGTAAAAAGTGTGATTTTAATCCTTTAGCAGACCTTTCATGTGGTAAAACTTTTCAAAACTGTTTAAATAACTGTCACCTAAATAGAACCTGTATCGCAACACAGTGAAGGCTAACACACCTCAAAAGCAGCATATTAAGTACTGATTTGCAGAAATGTAAGAGAAGAGAAAAATGTTTTTCACTCAGCGCCATGTTGGTTTGGATAGCTATTTTTGGTTCATAAATTAAATCATAAGTTAAAAACTAAATTTTTGTAATTAATAAAGTTATCTTCATCAGACCTTAAATTTGAAATGAAACTTTTATGTAAACTAAAACACCTCACCTCAACGAAGGGTTTGTTAAATTTATTTCTATTAATTTTAAACCTCTGTCTGATAACGATGTCCTGACATTTTTTTAGTTAGAAGTCACTGATCTAAGTCTCCAAAGTGAGATTAAAAGTCCTATAGCTCAGCAGGATTCGCACGCCGATACCCTGCAGAACATCCAGAAAGGTTACCCTGACTCAGTGGATGAGGTCTATGAGAACCATACCTTGATTCTCTTATTTATTAGTGAGAAATCTGTCATTTCCAAGTCTGATCAAAGACAAAAATGACAGCATTTCATCAGTTTTATTTCAAAACCAAAATTCCTGTGGATGATCAAATGGAATATGTTATAAAGCACAAACTCAAACTCTTGTTTCTTGTTAAGAAGGACAGGAAAATGTTAAAACAACCACATAAATCTGGAGATAATGTAATTGTACATTACTTCACAGAAAGTTTGTTATAACCTAACCCTATTTGTTTTAGCATATTTGATATGGTCTACTCGGTGTCAACATGCAGTTTGACATTGAGCCTCTGGCTGTCTATTCAGTAAAACCTCCTGAATTGCTTCAATCAAAGATTTTTGAGATACTAAAAGACAAATCTGTTTTTGGTTTTTCAGTCTGGATCATGCGTTAGATGTACACTCGGGAATCCACACACTTACACACAAACATGCATTTGTTGCCTTGCCTAAAGGTAGCTGAAGATCAGAATGCAAATTACATTTTTGTTTCTACTGTTTCAAGTGCATGTGTCTCCAGTGGTTGATGTCAGGCGCTTGTGCACCTGCTTGGTTGGGGACAGAGAAGTCAAGACAAATTATAAAACAGGGTTGTAAATTTAAGGAAAGGAAAGCATTATTCTTCTCGTGTGCATCCATTCTGCCTCATTTTTCAAAACGTGCCGTTTGCAGATAAATGTTGCTTACTTGTCTGACAAACACCCACACTGTTATTCCCATATCTCACTCTGTCTGACTCTGGTTTAATCTGTCTTCCTGACAGAACTGGCGTACGCTTGGCTGTTAAAGAAGAGAAGGCTGGAATGAGTGGGTGGTGAGTTCCTTGTAGGATTTTGATGAATGCTTGAAATTGAAATAGATGTGGGTCATAAACGGAGTGAACCTCTAACTCATCTACAATGCCTACATTTAGTTCTGAGAAATCCTTGAGGAGATTCTGCAAACCAACATACTAAATATCAAGTCTAACTTATGTGTTTATGTGAATGAAATCACTTGTAAATTAAATTGGACTTCAGAAATCTAATGGATATTTTATAATTAGTAGTTTTCACAATCTGCCAATTTTTGAACAAATGGGCATATTTTATAGAGTATTGCGTTTTAGCTAGCTCAGAAATCAGAACTAGAAGTTGGGTTTGATGTCAGACCTGAGGTAAAAGAAGTGGGAATTTCAACATTGTCTTTCTAACATTTTAAGCTTTACTTTCCATCAGCAGACACCACTTTTAATTTGTTCAGTTTATAGTCGCAGGCGCTACATGTAACATTGATTTTAGACACACTCTTAAATTTTTTTTTGTAAAATAAACTTGTTTCCACCACAGTTTACTACTGTTGATGTGAGGAGCCGTCGTATTGAAACAGGAGGTTGACCTTACAAGTTGTAACTGGTGTAGTTGGAATTACCTAGTGGTCAATCCAACTTCAGAGGACAGGAAAAGGAAACATGTTCTTTGACGGGTCAAGTTTACTTTTCTAAACTTGTAAACAGATTTTTTATTATACTCTCCTGCCTGTGGCAACAGTTTGAGTGTCTCTCGATACCCTGAAATAAGTGTTTCTTTGCTCTGTGCCAGTAAAGAGTTGGTGCTATTATAAAGGCAGCTTTCCAGGCTCAGAGCCGTTGTTTTGAAAGAAGAACGATGGCTCTAAGTTTGGCTTTTTCAAGCCAGCATTGGAACCAGATCGGCGCAAGCGCCATACCAAACTCAACTCTTCTTTCAGCTTTCACTATACTTTCCCTTCCCCACTATTTACTTTCATTTTTAAAACATATAATTCTGCTCAAGAGTGAGATGCTGACATCAGTTTCTCCAATTGTACATTACTTCACTGCAAAACAATGACGGAAGGGGGAGAGAAATTTCCCTGTAGAATGAAGATGGATAACTTTTCCATTCATGGTTGCATTCTCGTTCCACCCCTTGCAGACTTATCTGCTGCTATTTAGGAGTTCCATCAGCTCATTGTCATAGAGCTCAATAAAATATTCATGCATTAAGAGGAGAATTAGGCTCTCTGAGTCTCTTTTCCCTGAGGCCATCCCATTCAGCACATGCAGCAATCTTCTAGCAGGTAACAAATGGCAACACAAGGAAGCCCAAGCTTGTTAATGGATCCACTGGATGCATAGCCTTGCGATTGATCACCATGGATCTACATAGCTGTGGGGTGCATAAGGAGTTTTACTCTGTTTTGAAATCATACATAAGGCAGGAAGGTTGCTGTAGTTCAGCAGAGGGGTAATATAATGTCCTTATCTCTGAGTGATTCATAAATTTAAGCGATGCTACTTCATAAAAATGTGGCTGCAGAGCAATAAGCTAGGGCTTGGACTTTAATGTGGAATTTTCTCCGATGAAAAAGCCACAGTGATACTCCTGTCCATAGCCAACAAGTGGGCATAAACTTTAGCTGGAGGAATGATTACTGTTGTTACCAGCTTTTCATCGGCTTTTCCATTGGTTGATAACCAAAGCATGGTTTTCCAGTTACCACTATCTGTGATGGGGTTTTTTTTTTCATCCTGTGAAATCCAGCATCTCAATTTCTCATTTTTATGTTGATTGTATTTGTTTGTCATGCCACCAAGCTCTGATATAGGAAGCAGACACTAATTAATTCAGACAAAAATGGACCCGTAAAATGTGCTATGTGGGTCTAAAAGTGGAAAAAAATGACTAAGATTTTGCCACAATTTAAGTATGTGTTTCAACTTTGATGCGTTCCATAAACTGTATAGAGTATGTATATTGGTATTAGTAGTGTGGAATTTGCAGTGTTCTGCTGCTAATTGCATGAGTTACTTTTACTGTAATGTCAACATCTCGTCATTTAGATTTTCCCCCAATATTTTGATCACTTAACCATCTGAAAAAGTAATCTCAATGTTAAATTTCTAAATTATTAAAACATATTGGGGAAGATAGGTAATTGCAGGTCAAACTATTGTCTACCTTTATAAAGTTTTTAAAGTTATTACAGACTGTTGAGTACAGACTGACCAAAAGAAACTGATGACTTATGTATCTGATTCAATGTGTATTTGATTTGCTATTTAGGAGCAAATCAAATACATAAATTTTGATTTGCTTATAAATAGCAAATTTAGGAGCAAATTTGCTATAAATAAAATGTATTATTTATGCTTCTGTACGATAATTCAGTAGGCTCTAACACAATTACATCAACTACATTTATCTTATGTATTTAGTTTTGCACATAAAGCACACATTACAACAATTTAAACTAAATAGACACAATAATATGATTTTCCCTCTGGGTTTTCTTTAAAAAGAGAACTTCTGTTTCAGTTATAAATTAATCAACACCTCAATTTAATAAACAATTCCAACTGCGTACACATAAAACCACTTAGTGTGACTGGCATTAAAGACCCCAATACAATTTCAGAGTAATTTAGAAGTAGACATTTGCAGCACCTCACGTCCTTGGTGCATCAGCGAGGAGTAAAAACAGTGAAATGCTGCTGACTGACGAAAGATGGTGCGAAGCTGCCTCGAGAGGCCGAACTATAATTACCCTGCAGATGGAGAGTTCCTGACAGCCAAGCAAATACACAGATAAAACACACTATTACTTCTGATAAAAAATGCCTGCGCAGAGTTTCCAACAAAAACAAAAGAACAATCAAGGAGAGATGTCAGTAATGTTCTTCCAAAATGTAAACATGTAAACACAATTAGTGAAGCTTACAGAGCAGTGCTTCCATCTTCCATGTAAAAGACTGCATTCTTTGGATGCATTAAAAGTCTGAGCTGATGAGCTGCTAAAGCTCAGAATTTGCATAGCACAATTTAAGTGCCCAGAACATAGATCCTATGCTGGATATTGCTTAAAAATAAAATGCAACATTATAAAATCCTACATCAGCCTGCAAAGGTTTTAAAGCTATTTTCTCCTGAGGAGACAATCGATAGTTTAAAGTTTTTGCAATGACTTATGGCACTTTCAGAGGTTTCTTTTATTAAGATGCAGCAGGCAACTCATCACTCTGACAAAAATAGCCTGTTCAATTCTAAGCAACCCAAAACAATCCACAGAACATTAACCGTTCCACCAACAAGCAAAATTAGACCTCACGTTAAGTTAGGAAATCTAGTTTCAATTTAAGAACTAATTGAAGATAAGAAACACATTTCCAGTGAGATGTTTATATCCAGTGATGGGTTTGAATGGTAATGATTAATCAGATTAATGGTAATAAATTGATTATTGAAATAATCGTCAACTAATTTAGTAATTAATTAATTATTATGTATGTGTATTGTTGTCTCTCTACAAATTTTTATTCAAATTTATCCATCCAATTTCTGTCAAAATAACTGCAGTATTTTTGTTATACTGTCTTCTCCTGGAAATAACTCCTCCAATAAATGAAATGACCATACGTATTATAATACGTATATGACCATACGTATATGAACAATTATGGCTTCTACTGTATGCACATTTGAGCAGATTTTGAGGATGAGTAAAATGGTAAAGTCTATTTCAGCTTAATTTAAGCCAATAAAATCACTGGACTTAAGTCTGGAGTGACATTAAGTACTGCAGAAAATCAAAGGTGGACCATAAAACAAGACTTGAATTACTGAAATGGCTTCCATAGTGACCTTGGTTCATTAACCACGTCTAAACTATGAGACAGCCGGGTTGTAAACCTGACGGCTTGCAACAAACAAGTCACATCAGAAGGTTACTGAGACGTGAAGCCTCAACAAAAATCCATCCAGCCTCAGCACAGAGCTGAGCAGTGATGCTGAGATAGGCAAAATACCTTAACAGGGATTAAAACTGAATCTAATCATAAACAAAATATGTTTTAGATGCTGAATTCATTGGATGAATGACGTCTATTTGGCAAATTATTGTTGGCTAGCTCCCAAGTAAATGCAGACAATGTCTAGAGATACAGTATGTTCCTTTTTCACTTGAGAAAACATGGAGTCTTTAAATTTTACACTTCGAACTCCGAAATAATGTGACAAATCTCTACTTTAAGTGGGCCAACTTTAATCTAAAAGGACTGAAAATAGCCAGAATATTACACAACTGACACATATGTTTTTATGTCAACCTGTTTCAGCTCCACTACTTTTGTTTCATCCTGATCTCCCACTGACAACAGAGTGTGAGTAATACACCATGTATGAACACATGGGATCCCCCTGAACATCAGTGGCATTTACAGGATGACGCAGGTGTGTATTCACTCACATGAATACTCCTTCAAAGGCTTCACATGTAAAACAGATGCATCTGAAAAGTTGTGGTTAAACATACTAATGGTTAAAAATTGCAAATCATAAAATCAGATATCAAAACTCAAAAAAAATACAATATGGATAAAAATGGAAGAGAACGCATACACCTTTAAAAGTAAAGATAAAATACAATTCAAAATTAGTCATAGCATTTACAAAGAGTGTCCTTAAATAGATTTAAGACAAAACATCAATGCAAGCATTGAACCACTTTTTAATTCCAGGAATATAAAGTATATTATAAAGAATATAAAATATACTCCTTTAATTGTATACATGCTACCCCTCGTTAGTTCTTAATAAGCACCAAAAGACTGCTATAAAATAAATTTTATCTTGAATGGTTTTGGATTGGTCTGTCTATAAAAGTCAAGATGAAACATATTAGATGTTATTGTGATATTCAGTTTTGATTATTTGTTTTAAATAACTACATTGTATTATTTCTTTCTTAGTCACCTGAAATCAAGAAAACTTACCTGAGGCAGACATTACAGAGACAACACAGATATTAAAGGTTTTCTCACGCCTTATCTTTAGGAATAAAATATGCCTTGTGATACAGGGACCAGATAATAGGTCTAACAAAGATAAACAATAACAAAGAGGCAAAGCCACGATCCATTTAAATCTCTAAACATAGTAATAATAATGATGCGAATACAGGTTTGAGTTTGAGGGAAACATTACACCAATGATTTATAACTCTGACATTTACTTTAACCTTAGAATAATTTTATAAATGGCTTCCACAGCAGAAGAATGGATTCAAACACAAATCTTACAAACAAAGCAAATCCCCCACAAACCCCTCACTTACACCAGAACAACTCTGGAATAATAATATCTCAGCAGCAAGGGCCAAGAGAGAGTGCATTTAATGACAAGAGCCTCTATAAGAAACTAAACCCCTAATTGGTATTAGTTTTTAATTTCCTGTTTACTGTATTGCTTTCAGATGTAAGTATTTATATCTTCATCTTTCATCAGTCATCTTTGCCTCTGCGTGCATAATTGGTTCGTCGCCTCTTGGTGTTGGGGAGAAGAGAGGAAAGATGTGACTGAAGCATCTGGTGTGAGAATCTAAGAATGCCGAGGACAGCCTCACTGCATCAGAGCATCAGAGAGAGCATGAATATCCGCAAAGCCATTCATTGCGACACTGCGCTCAGATAGAGAAATGCAGCATATTACAGTGCTGCAAGATAGACACAGATAACATGAAGTGAATCTAACAAGTGGAAGGCATTTAAACAAGACTCCAGATCTGTCAATAAAGAGTTACAATGATGCTTGGATTTAATCTCTGTACTTCTAATTTTTATACTAGAAATTTGTAAAATTAGAAAAATTGTTTTTTTCCCTTAGACAAAATATTCCAACAGATAGGAAAATATTTATTTCAAAAATGTTATAAATATGTGCCTACTACATTACATATGTTTAAATTAACAGACTATGTTAACCATGTAACTGAGAATAAGTCAGATACTGATTCTTATTTAAATAAATAACTGTATAATATCCAAATAAAAAACTGAATAATGTTGTAACTTTGGTTAGTTTTGATTTCTAATGTCCCTTTTCCACAAAATTAGGACCTCCACAACCTTAATTATGCAAATGTGAGAGAATTTTGGCAAATTTGGAAAACATAATTACCATGTGAAAGCAATCCTGACCCTATCAAACTTGTAAAACTGAAACAGTGATTCTCAATCCTAGTCTTATGTTCCTTCTCCAACACAGAATCTTTAAATTATACAGTAGCGTTACCAATTCAGGATACAATCAAGTGTTACAGAAAAGCCTGTTAGTCACCCATTCATTTAAGTCAGATTTATGGCAGCAGGGAAACAACTGAAACATACAGGAAAGTAAGACCTGAGAACCAGTGAACTAAAGGGTTTTCCCTTGATAACCTATCATAATGACATTACCATGTTATTTGCACTAGGATGTTTTCTAGAGCTCCAGATTGAGCAATTGATCTTAGATGAATAATTGAACTTTAGGATAAAACGGCCCTCCAGTTTAATAATTCATTAAATTCCTCTAGAACTCCCTTAAGGAGAGTTCAGAAACCTAGCAGAACATCTGTCCTGCAAATGCTGTGACACTTTCTTTGGCTTTTTGAAGCATTTATGTTGGCCTTACTGAAACCGCATTATGGAGTTGAGTTTCTTCCTACTGTTCAATACTGATTATTTAAAAATTACTGATTGATCAAAACTCCTAAGCTGACCATTGGTAAAAGGTTGAGACATCGTAACTTGTTTTTT
Source organism: Alfaro cultratus (assembly GCA_903066825.1). Lineage (NCBI taxonomy): Eukaryota > Metazoa > Chordata > Actinopteri > Cyprinodontiformes > Poeciliidae > Alfaro > Alfaro cultratus. Next base: position 7,545 of record CAEFZX010022152.1, on the reverse strand, counting down.
ATCGCTTTTCTACCTCTAAACTATGTAGTGCTGCTTTGTTCTGTACATCCAACTTTGCTCTCACCTTAAATGCAACAAATTTGGTTTTAAAGTTTACAAACCAGATTGTCTCATAGAACAATTTTTCTGGTTTTGATTTCACTTTTTAAGACACAAAGTTGATATCATTTATTTTTTACCTCACTGAGACTGAAGGATGTGCAGCACAGCTAACATGTCAGTTGCCCCACTCTTTTTCTGAGAAGTCAAAGTACCCTTGTCCCCATTCTGTCAGTCTTAAGATGCTACACAGTGAAGCACTATGTCTGGAAGCCAGTGAGACTCACAGACTCCCTATAATTCGTCATTTAATTGCTGATAAATGGTAAAGACAGTCTCAGCACACGTTGTCAAATCGTGAGCTTGTTAAAAAGATCATTATCCGGGTCATCACACAATGCACAGGCAACACAAAGAATGGACTAGCTTACATTTAACACAATTAAATTTATCGAGACAACCAGTCTGCTCACTTGAGCATTGTTTAAGTTAAGATGGCTGAAGAATGTCGACCATCCAAGGAATCACAAGGCTTCTACTTGGGAACATAATGGAGCTGGGAAGAATAAGAAAAGCTGTGTGCAGAACAGCTAGCACTTTCTATGATTTGACCAGCTTAAGGTTTGTATGGGTTCAACTCATGTCAAGAACGTAGACATTTGTTGGGAAATTACATGGCGCAAAGTCAAAGGTCATTTGATAATAGCAATTGAGACATCTGTTATCGTAATAATATACTTCTCTTCCAGCAGTTGCAGCTGGAAATGGACCGGAAGCTCAAATTACATCTGAGCTTAAACGTGATAATCAAAGGAAAACTGCTGGTTTGGCTGCTTTTCTCTAATGATATGCAACTGCCTTGGCTGTGGCCACCTAGCCAGGCATAATATAAATCTCACATCAAATATAAATAGTGCAGAAGTGCAAATAGAGCTAATTTACACCTCTCCACCACCAGCAGATATGAACAGAGAGGGAGGGTTTATTTACAGTCTTGTCAAACACACATTTCCGAAGATCTTTAGCCTGATGTAAAACTACTCCCCAATAAATCTCTGCAAAATATATCATCAGGGACAAAGACAGTTATGCAAACATCTCACTTGTGTATTTACAAGCCTGTTGAATATGCACACTTCTTAACACTCCATTTGTTGAACCATCTACTGTTTATCGTGATCAGTTCAATTTTTCCTGGCAATTCCACACTTTGTATGCTTCTGATGTATGCAAAAGCATGCTGAAGACTACATAAAAAAAAGCTTCATAAACAGGATGCTGTAGCTGTGTAGCTGGCGAAAAACAGGAGTCTACCACAAAATGACCGCCTGGCCTAATCAATAAACATTCTAATCTGACTATTTTAACTCAAAAGTAATTGAAAAAACCTTTCAACTAAAAAAGAAAATTAACTGTGTAACTTCCTGAAGGACTGGTGTGGACATGTCCCCACCAACTCTGGAATGAAGGGAACAGTACCCACCAATATTTCCTGAACCTTTTTTTCTTTATGTGCCTGCATATGTGCGGACAGTAACTGGCAGCAGCTGCCCGCTGTATTCAAAGTATTAACGGCCAGGTAATGCTTTTGAAAATCCCTTTGTAAAACGTAAATGGCAAGTCCTCTCAGTGATCTAGTGGACTGAACATCACGTGATTTGCTGCTCCTCATGCGCTGTTGCTTTACATTGAGTCAGGAATATTGGTGGTCAGGGAAATGACACAATCAAGCAAAGAATCTGAAAGGTCCAAAGGGATCACAGTAAAAAGCTTTAATTAAAAAATATATATAAAGAAAGTGGAGAGTAGGTTAGTGATGTTAGCTTAACTTTTATCACTTTAGCATGTACCCTTGCTGTGCACTTCGGAGTATTTTGGTTCGATTATCACAAAAACAAGGCAACCCACATAGAATTTCTGACAGGTAATCAGAAGTGCAGGTGTTTGAATTAGCTAATCAACCACTGCCAGTGTGCAGGCGATCACTTCCTAATGATCACAAAATGAACATTCAAAAGCATAAATCTGCAACGGACAGAATGTTCCGTTAGTGTTTTTACTTTTTTGTGTGGGAAATATTTTCTTTGCCTTTTTTAGTGTTAATTCCCATTGCACTTGAACATAATCTTTGCTCTATGCTCTGAGGCTGTTGCTTACTGGTTGCCATGGTAATGTGTCTGCGCATGACCTTAAACTGACAGACTGAGAAAAAAATAATACAACCACCCGTTTTTCTACATTTTTCTCCTGGACAAATTGCATCATTTGTTTGTAGAACGTGGCGATATTTATAGCAGTCATCAATAGGACGAAATATTTCATAAAGCATAAAGAGACAAAGTTTGTTAAATTTTAAACCATGACTCCTACAGCGACAATTAAGTAAAATGTAATTATTGGTGAATATAAAAGATAAATTTGCTTTGTTCTCTCTTGTATCTTTACAGAACTAACAGAAACCAAACATATTTATAGCTATGCAGAGAGAATATATATTTTTACATATCCAAACATCAGCATCTCAGTTTTAAGTCACATTTTATCCAGTAATATCGATGATCACTCTACTCACCAAATGCCCCAACCAGACCCAAAAAAGGTTTTTGAGCTTTTAATATTTGCTACATTAAAGACGCATCATATCTCATCTGCTATGTGTAAGTCAGCAGGGCAAAGGTTTTGCCGACCAACTGAGGGACAGATGTGGAGTCAGAGTCACATAATTAAAAAATACAAAGTTTGATTCATTTGGTTTAGACAGAAGTTACTTATTCTGCTTTGAAATGTTTAATAACATTTTGATTGTTATAGAATCTCATGTTTATGCTTTTAGCACTTTATTAAAATCAGACAATAAAAGGCAACTATGTGATAATTCTTCACAAAAAATATTACTGAATTGTGAAACTGTTTTCAACTGTAGACAAGCATCGAGCAAATAACAGACTCATTCCATAAATTAGAATGACTGAAAAGTTCCTTTGTCAGCAGTTCCATCACCAAGTGAAATACATTGTATAGCGTAATTAGATTACTTCCATTTTAACATAGTTATATTTTGTAGTATGTTTAATACCTGCTAACAGGTTATTTTCGAAAGGTACTATTAATCTGAAAAGCCTGATCGGGACGTATATTGAATAAGACTGTCTGGCATCCACATGTAAGTTTTTGCATTATTCTTAGCAGTAAAAAAGAAAAGGCCTTCCAGTAATTGTGGGTGCATCAGCGCCTCCGCTCCTCCTCGTCCCCACCAACTTGAGACACAAAGTTACACCCTTGAGTTACAGTCATACCCAGAAAATGCTGTTCTTTTAAAACTTGTGGCTTCAGTTTTTCTGGAGATAATTAAAGGTTTTACCCTGGCATTGTGACTTCCTTAACTCCTCCTCAGTATAGTCACATAATTACCACATTTTAATATGGTTTAGCAATTTGATTTGAGAAGATGTTTGAATACCTTCACAATTTTTTTCCAAGATTGCTCTTTATTTAGCTTCAGTCACCTTCCCCAACAACATTTTTTAAACCTGCTGGAGAATCTCCACAAAATGATGCTGCTACCATGTTTTACAGTGGAGGTGATGTGTTCAAGAGAATATCCAATGGTTTTGTCTTTAAATTGGCCAAAAAAGTATTTTTTTTTCTCTTATCTGACTAGAGCACTTTCTACAAGACTTCTTGTGACTTTCTTAGAAAATTGAGTGCTGTCTAGATGATAGTCTTCCACCTGCGCTGTAGATTTCTGCAGCTTCTCCAGATTTAGCATAAGCTTCGGTTAGTCCTTAGAAGATTTTTTGTTCAAGAACTTCACGGTTAAATGTTTAGTAACAGTAAAGAAAGCTTCAGATGAGTGCAAGTACTGTCTTCATCCCTAAAAGTTAGTTTGTATAATCAAATGTACACATTGCTCAGCTCTGGCAAGAGGTTGGCGTTAATTCATCATCATGCATAACTGTCTTGTGACAAGAAGGGCAGCAAGAAAGACATGTGGCATGGACCAAAGTTATGCAAGAAAAAAGACAGGCATCAAAAGACTGTAAAAGTTAATTTCTTTGAATCCTCCTCACAGTTTTCGACAAAATCAAAGTTATTCCCAAGAAAATTGTTCAATAAATAGGAAGATCAAACTGTCCCAGGAGAAACTCCTTTCTACAATCGAGGAATAATTGTATGATGATCTCTGTGTTTCATGGCATTGTGGGTCAAAGGTGAGAACATTCTTAGTCTTAGTCTGCCAAAATCTTAACCTCACTGAAAACCTTTGGTGTTTTGTTTTTTTCTAAACTGATGTCAGGACATAGTGATGATTACATCCAAAACAAGAGGGAATTGTGTAAATGCTAAAAAAGGAAAATACACTGCAAATGTAGCCTCTTCATATAAACTTAAAAATATGTCTGTTTGGTCCTTAGTGATTGAAATGGGAAGAAATGTACTTCAGGCTAACAAAACAAGGCTGAATATATAAACTACGACAAGACCAGATTTTTCTCCCTGCTGGCAGCTTGGTATTTAAAAAACAGACTGCAAATATTGGGTGAAGGAAAAACAACGGAATAAATAAATTATTTCTGGTTTCTTGCAAGAAAAAAACAAAGGCAGATGTGCTTTTTTGGTTTAGAGGCAGGCAAGAAATAGAAGAAATATGAAGACGGAGGAGGTCTAGGTGGAGAAGTAGGTGTGGACGAGGGACTGAGGGAGTAAACTGCAGAGAGGCAGAACTGGAGCAGGAGGCAAAGAGAGGAGAGACTCTGTTTCTGCAGTGACTGGCTGGATATGATGAATGGCTTGCAGACAGAAGACAGATACTGTACAACAACTGAAATGCAAACATCTTGTTTGTGTACACACTGCCGTGCTGTGATTCGTCACAAGTTTTCTCTGCAGCTTCATGAATGCAGCAAATGAGAAACAAGACAACTTTAATGATTCTGGCTGAATTCTGATATGCAGATAATGCTGCGGTATTTTTATTAAGCTGTAAAAGCCACAACAGGAAGAATACAAATTATTTAACCTGGCAGAGTTAGATCTACACATTCTCTTAGTAAGCACCAACCTAAAGCAGGAAGTGCTAGGACTCACATTTTGTTTTTAATTAGTCATAATAAACCCTCAAAAAACTCAAAACATGAGACATTTATCAAGTATTTCCTTTAAGTTTATGCAACACGTAGTCACACATGCTGTGTAACAGCACATTATAAAAATGAGTGTTTTTCATTACGTAGTGGCACCAGCGTGGTGAATGCAGACTGAAACCTAAAGGGCATCTCACTTGTGTGATTTTCTTTGGACAACAGTGGAGCTCTTTCAGATTCAGCTCTGGCTTTGGTCTTATGATCCAACTAAACTTTCCTGAGGGGCAACACTTTTTACGCTTCGATTAATTTCCCCCTGCAAAGATTTCATTCGGCTATCAATGACCTTTCTGATCTCTACAGCAAGTTTTTTTTAATGCAAAATAAGTGGCTAAGTTTTAATGATAAGACATGAGATGAAGAAGCTGCAAATGAATTACAGAAACGAATCAGACAGGCTTAATTTCTCTGCTTTACATCCCAGCTGAACATTTAAATCAAGTTCAGCTTGACTTAAATAAGACGTGCAGTTTTCTTTAGTTATGAAAGAGTTTACAATTTTTTTTAGTTATCCACCAAATTGAAATGTGTGTAACCTCTAATGTGCACACTGGGGAAATTAAAAAGTAAATTTTCTGAAAAATCTAAGGAGTTAAGATGAAATAGGAACTGTGGTTTTAGCTAAATTTAGGTTGAAAATGTGGAAATAGTTTAGATATACAATGCAATTTGCCTAAAATAAGGTATATTTTTATTCTTTGACATCTACTCTCAGTGCATGAAGTAACACTGACAACCACAGCATACTTTTTAAAATTTACATACTTTTTGACATTTAAGCCAAACAAAGCTTTGACTGTTTTCATTTTAGCACATGTAAACATTCCAGTTATTGTGTGACAGTTGCGTTACGCAGTTTATTCGTCACAGGCCCTTTCATAACCCACTCTATAAAATTGTGCCACGCAGATATTTTTTTTTTAAAAAAACATGGTTTATTTATAATGATCTAGAGGCTTTTATTTTATGTATCTGGGTTAAACTTGTAATTGCATCCTTGCTGCACAGACGAGAAGAACGAGGCATTTAATGAAGGAAATGAAAAAGAAAAAAGAATCAAGAGGATGAAAATCTGCATTCCTTCTCTTATCACTTTCATCCTTGTTTACATTCTGGAAACTTCTTCACTGCAGCAGATATTCCTGTTCACTTCTTTGCCACCCCTTCCAGTTTTGCTGTCTCTTTCCTTTTATCCTCCTTTCTGTCCCCTTTTCTTGATGTGTGCTTTTTGCTTCTCACCAACATCCCCCACTCCTTCCTCTCCCTTAACACACGATCTTCTCCCTGCTCAAACAACAAATCGTTGCTGGCAACGATGGCGATGGATCAAGTGACAGCCTGCTAGTCTGCAGACCAATAGCCCGCTCCTTTAAGTCCTCAATGTGAAAATCTATGCTGGTGAAGTGCAGTTCATCCACAGCTCTGAATATGGAACAGCGTTCCCTGTGTCTGCTTACCAAGCACATTACAGATGCTTCCTTGCAAGCAAATATAAATACGAGCACACCTTGCATTATCACTCTGAAACAACACCCCAAACTGAGCCGATGATCTAAGATGTGAGGAATTTTTTTATGTAGGTCATTGCAGAACTAAAGTGCCCATGCTCCTGAGCAATAAGACAAATTATCAAAAAATATGTAGTATAGTCTTCTGTGTTTTAGTTGCACCTGAAGTATATAAAACCCTGCATTTATTTTGTGCAATTTGGGAATCAAAGAAAGCAATATTTCTCCATTCTGATTGGTTGGAAGGAAACGTATGTCTGATCTGATAAGAAAAAAATCAAGTTAAAGTTTCATAATGCATAGTTTATCCAACAATGTTAAACTCTAAAACTTCTCTAGTTTATTTTTTATAAATATAGAAAAATAACGGTTCCCATCATAAATAATCTTCTAATACTTTCAAACAATATGAGGATTTTCAGAGAAAAGCACAAACACTCTTCTAGACTTTTGCAGAAAAAACTATTCTATGCATTGTTACACCTTTCCTTATTCCCTGTTATTTCTTACCTAGCTTATTATCTTGATGTCCCAGAAAATGCTTCTAACTAACCAAAACGCTGCAACAAGTGCCTTACAAGAATTAATTGTAGAAGGTTTTGTTTTTTTGTTTTTTTTCCCCACCCTGGGGATTTTTTGTGGGCTCTAGTGTCCCTTATTTTGACAGTAGGCTGACAGGAATGGGGTAAGACATGCAGCAAATGCCGCCGGGTCCGGGAATCGAACCCACAACGGCTGCGTCGAGGACTCAAGGCCTCCAAATGTGGGTCGCACTATCCCCTACGCCACCACGGCACGCCCTTAATTGTAGAAGTTTTGATGTAACTTAAATATTTCTCCTTGGATGTATGGCT
>CAEFZX010022151.1:0-46272 GCA_903066825.1 Alfaro cultratus | reverse complement strand
TTTGGAAAGAAAAGCTAAGGTATATTATTAAAACTTTGAAAACTCTTTCTGTGTACCGTCTGTATGTAGGCACATGCAGCTTATAGACAGGTGCGGCTTACGTATGTACAAAATGGTTTTTCCTTTAAAAATGTACTGGGTGCGGCTTATAATCAGGTGCGCTCTATAGTCCGGAAATTACGGTAGATTGAGACAAAAATGTGTTTGAAAAATGGCTTTTTTGGCCTTTTTCTGCCAAATATTTGACATTTTTTATGTTTACAATGAGAAGAATAAAATAAACTTTCAAATACATTGCCTTGTGTGCAAAATCTAGAGGTTTGTTATAATAATTATTGCCTTTGTCGCCCAGCTTTTCCATTTCTGCTTCCAAAGCACCCAATATATATTCCAAAGCATCATAATGCAAAAACTTGCCATAAACCTACAAAAAGGCAAATTAACTCCCATAAAACATGAAAATGGAAAAGAAAGATAAAAAGAACTGTTTAATATATAAACAGATGAGAAAGTCACTGAACTATGTAGTCAGATCATAAACTGAATAGACGGTTAGCCCCGCTCCAAGATGATGTTTTCTCAATAACAATTTAATAATATTTTAATAGCATGTATACACTTATCTAGTAAGCAAATTTAATTAACTGGAATTAGTTTAAAAGAAAAGCTTCTAAGAAAGACGTATTAAACCAATTACATCTGTTTTAAGAAATTATCATTCTAGTCTCAAAAGAAATTGGCCATCTCTGCTACTTTTTTCTGGTTATTTGAAACATTATTCAGTTAGTTCAACAGGTAAAGTGCAGTTCCAAAGCCTTACTAAGGTCAGTAACACATTTACTGTTAACCTTCTTATCAGATTTAGGTTTTTAAGCCAATGATATAATACAGACAGTTGACTGTAGGTCAGTGGATTACAAAGCCGGAAGGATAAAAAGATATTCCATGCAGCAAATGAGCAAAAAGTCATTTCAAGCACCAGGATTACAAAGTAATATCAATTATGCTGAAATTCACTTACCTTGGCCCTTTTCCTGCCATGGCTGTGGTTAGTAGCCCGCTTCTGCTATTAAAGCAAAAGAAAAATAATACTTTAATATTAGGGTGCAATTTAAATATCCATAACCATAATGGATTCAAATTAGAAGCTATAAAAGTCTAAGATTACAGGACATTCTAGTTGCAGCACCTACACAAATATTAGGTTTTCCCTGTTCAATGTTTAAACTAATAAATTTGATTGTTAGAAATCTTTGAAATGCCACAGCCTCCTGCATCCTAATACATCATGTAAGGAGACCTATAGCTACCAATGACATTATAGATATTAAATACCTTACAAAAAGTATTAAAATTATATATATATATATATATATATATATATATATATATATATATATATAACTAATGTGTATACTAAAAATGAACAGCATAACAAACATTTCTGTTTACTTAGTGCCTCTGTATTGTTAAAGCACAACAATGACAAAGATCTCTATTCAAAAACTGATTTAAAGTGGAGATCTTCCTGTCTGAGACCTCCATGCTGCTGCAGAGCTCATCACACTGTGCAGATCAGGTGCAACTTTAAAGCAGAGAAACCCGCTGAGAAACCAAGTGAATTGAAGGTGATTTTATCACTCATCAAGTGAGATCTTATTGTCACATCCTCCTACCTGTGCATCCTGTGGAGAGTTATCATCTGGCTCTGGCCCCTCTCCTGTCCCATCCTTGGTGCTCTGTGGTTGAGGAGAGCTTTTACCTCGACTGCAGGGCTCGATTTGTAGCCCACTCTCTCCCTCCTGCTGGATGTCTGTTGTCAGGCTCAGTGACATCTTCTTAGGGGAGGGGAGAGGGTGGGAGTGGGGAGGGGATTGGAGGAGGACCCAGTAGTGGCTATGAGAGTAAAAGAAAACTTTCAGAAGAGATGTAGTTTTTTGTTTGTCTTTTTTCTTACAACTGAGCACAATGTTTTATGCTGTTCCTTGTCCTTTAAAGTAGCTACCTGTTGGAGGTACCAGGCCTATGCTGAACTTTTTACAGTGAGTGTGGGTAAGAACCACACACAGGGAGATGAAGGGAATCCACTAAGGTAGTGTACTAGGCTGGGCGGCAGGCAGGGGGCAAAGTGAATTCCATAGCAAGCCTTGGGTCTTGGGGTAAAGGCTGTCGGGAAACAAAAACAACAAAAAATGTAATAAACTATATGAAAGGTATAACTTAGACAGCAAAATGGTTTTAAATGCAAAATAACTGTTTAGAGATCCACAGAGAAATCAGCTAATTTACAGCTTCAGGATACCAGAAAAGCAGAAAGGAGTATAATCCTGTGCTTTATTTTATTCTTTATGTTTTTCAACCTCTGCATCATGGAAAATTATGGTTTTGGAAATTTCAGAGCTTCAGTAAGCACCAGCCCCTCTCCTCTTCTAGAATTTACACAGATTCCTATTTGACAGCAACAGTGTCATGACATCACTTCCCCTCCTACTATAGTCAGAGAATAAAATATTTGAAATGCTTTCTTTGTGTATATTTTTTATAATTGCATATAGTTAAAATTACTATATGCAAGTCAAAGATTCACAAAAACCAGGAATCAACATCAGAAGTCTTGTCATTGCTTCTCTAAATATTGTTTCCTTCACTTTTACATATTCAGAAAAAAAACATTTCTTATTCCAGATAACATTGTGCTACACTAAAGACCTGAAATGAAAAATTAAACACTCCAGGTGTCAACATGTTTGAGAATAAAAAATTATTTGGAACTAAACAGTCACCTAAAGCTTTACCACAATATTTTATTGTATTTTACAAAAGACACCAACAAAAATAAGTATTGTGTTTTCCAATATTGTTCAAACAACTCAAATGAGATAATTTGTTGTTTTAGCAATATCACCTTTCTTTAGTGAAATGTTGTGTTAGCCATAAACAAATCGCAACTAAATAACACTGCACAGTATTGCTTTTCACTAAAGCCTAAAAGTGTTTTAACATAAAAAAATATATACATATTTTGTGAAGCTCAAGTGAGATTTATGGTTTATCAAACAATTTTGACATTTAAGGGCCCCTTTTAGCAAACTATTAAAACAAAAGGAAACTTCTAAACAGTAATTTTCTCAAAACAGGAAAACATCTGCTGCAAAAGACATTTAGTGAAGAAATATCAACAATACATAATGAAAAACACATGAAATGAAATATATTTACAGCAGTCAGATGAATTGAAGAGGCAGCACTCTGCCAGGCCCGAGTGTGAGGTGGAGGGGGGACACCAACAGACCAGTCACCACCTTTAGAGGTCGTCTAGGGCCTCTCGTCTCTGCCTTCGGTTTACTGCAGTAGCATGGTCTTGCCTACAGTCTGGAGCCCTGGGCATCATGAACAAAAGAGGAAGACACGAATGACGTCATCTTTCACACACTGCGTGACTCATCACTGCTGCTGCTGCTATTTCTGGCAGGGAGGAGGACAGAGCAGCTGAGAGCTAAGAGCTTACTAGGAATGGGCTTTAAAATCAGCACAAACGCTCGCTATTCAGTGCTTGACTTTTACAGCCTGGAATACATGTATTTAGAATGATAAAATCAATCTGAGCATGAGCATTTGGACGCTGTGCTTGAAATTCTGAAAATTCACATTGGAAAGAATTGAGCAAGCACCAAAAGGACAAAAAAAATAAATAAATAAATAAAATAAATAAATCACAGATTATCTAAGATCCCAGTTCCACTTATTATAGCTGCTCTCTATTAATGGTAATAATTAGGGAAGTATTAAAAAATTGGGAATTTAGAGAAATTAAAGAATAGCTTAAACAAGTCAAAGTTTTATTCTGGGTTTACAAAGAAATTAAGCATGCAAAAACTGTGTCATTGCTGTCATTTCAGATCCATGCAAACACAAATATTTCTAAATTACCAGACTTTGTTACATTCCACATTTTCAACTCCAATTACAAATTGCACAACAAAGGATAGGTCATTATCAACAAAAATATATCTTACAACAGTAACTATGACAATTCTGGCTAAAACTACCATTTTAGATTTTAGATTTAATTAAAAAATAAAAATGCAATTTGGAAGACAAACTACTGAACTATAGTGCTCATTAAAAACACATACTGATAATCAGTTTTACAAGTCAGTAGATTCAAGGTAGGGGTTCAGAATTCCAGGAGGCACAATTTTTTTGCGTAAACAAAGCAAGGTAACAATACATTTACCAAGATCTCTGTATTGTTTGGAATGAGGAAACTGATGAGGCAGGGATTTCCAATGTGGGAAAGACCAAGGTGATGCAGCAGCAAAGTCGTCATTATCAACAGCATCAGCAGCAACACTAGATCATTGACAACGACACCCACATTCCCCAACCTCACTTTGCTTGCAGAAATCTACCACAGCAGCACAAAAAACAGCCACACTGTAATGTAGATCTGACTCAGTCATTCCAAAAATAGTCTTCTGTGTGTTCTGGGAGAAACAGAGAGAAGGCTTCTGAACTACCAAGCAGCGACAATTATTCATTTCAAATGTCAGTCCTTGCTTAATAACGGAGAGGAAGCAGAAAAAAATTGCAGCTCAAATCTACTAATGGGATGCTTATGAATAAACCAGCTTCTCCTTCCAGTCCTCTTATGTTTACACAGCTCTGTCATCAACACTCCATAGCTTCTTTCAACACAGACATGATGCTGCCCACTGGGTTGCCAAGGAGACGATAACGTCATTCTTAACTGCTGCCATTTGATTTGAGTAAGTAAAGTGGGGATGATCGAAAGAGTGATAGTGAATGCAGAGTGCATTTGCCATTGCTAATACAAAGACAAACACCGACGACAGTTAGACCATTTAATCCAGGTTCTTTGAAGTTGAGATATTATTGTAGTTTAATGTAACTCACCAGATATCCAGGTCATTTTACATTGCCTGGATATCTGGTGAACTAGATATAGGCAATAGCAAATAGCAAAACTTATAATGAGTACAGAAAACAGATTAAAGTCTCTTGCTGTAGTACCAACATACATTTTCAGTATCCTTTCCAACCTATGGAAAAATATAAATCATCTATTTAAAGCTCCATCTTCCTGGGTCAGTCACTTGGCACCAAACAGCAAACATCTGGACTTCATTTAGTTGCAATGGCAAATTGTTTTATCCTCATTCAATCTCACTCAATCTTCTGTATATCACTAACTAATTGTTATATTGTTAACCATCTATGGCCTTGAATTAGTGGAACGCAAAACTTGTGTTCCAATGCACTTCTTACAGTGCGTGCTGTGTAGATAGTTAAAGAAAGAATGCAGTGCAGAAATGTATGCTTCATGTTCAGATGAAACATTCAGTGAAACAAGAGTTCTCTAATTGAAAAACACAAACCAACATTTTCACAACTGCCCAATGCACCCCTTAAAATTTAGAAAAGTCAGTGTTAAAAGGATGAGGATACTTCTAGTTAAGAAAGATTTATGAAAAATAATGCTAAATCTTCAGTGGTTTCAAAGAATAAGACATCACAGGTAATGTGTATCCATTTATGACTGGCTGGCATAGTCAATGTGTTTGATGCACGGCAATTTATGCAGCATACAATGTCTAAAATGATATCGTAAGTTGTGATATGCATCCATTAAGGAAAATAAGAGTTCAAAAGTAATAAAGGAGTGTAATATGCAGTTTATATTAATAAGTAGGTCAATCCAAAAGCTCCTAGACATCAAGTAAAAAAGCAGTCAGTTTAAGTTTCATGTAAGCACTTCCCAGGTGCACGCATGGGGTAAAGCATTCGCGCATAAAATCTGCCTTTGGAAAAGTTAATTTCTAAAATATTTATATTTTAGAATTTTTTTTTTTTCTTTTTCAATTGAAAGGTTAGCTTTTTGGCCTATTGATTGCTAAATTCTACAAATGTATGATAAAGGTTATATCTTTAGGATTAACAATTATTTTTAATGATCACCATGATACAGTTAAAATTACTAATTAATCCATATGTAACAACTGCTGCATAAAATAAGCAGTTTGCTTCCTGCTGTCGTATGACAGGTAAACAGATAACACATGCTGTGGTCAGGTTTCCTACTCTGCCTCTTTGTATCGAGTTACCTCTATAAAATCATATCAGCTGCTGAGCTGAAATTTGGTAAAAGCCAGAAAGAGTAATGACAATTGTCAACACTGGGGTAGCAAGCAGATACACTGAATCTGATAGTGGGCTAAGCAAGTATGTCACAAGGTTTCTTGTCAAGTCCAATTGTCAAACAAGGACAACATCTCAAATAGTTTACACTTGCAGAAATAAAAGGGAAAGTCCCTTCTCCACAGCTGCTGAGAAGTGTGGGGAGATCATTTTATGTAGTCCTAAAATCCAAACAGACTTTCCATCCAAGACATTTTAATTCTTTCTCTAAACAACTTTAAGACAGTAAAACAACATAAGAATAAACTTGCATAGTACTGCAAGAAAACAAATACCACATTAATGTTTTTTTTTCCTGACCATATGCCTGATTAACAATTTTTAATTAACAGACACATTGTAAATGAAGACTACTATTTATACTTACGGGCAGCACTTGATACTCAGCTCAAGTCATTTAATTCACCCAACTACCTCAAAATTTCTGCAATGAAGAATCATGCACAATAAAAATGCCTCTGTTTTTTGGTGGAAACTGAATGAGAGATGAATGAAATGGTGAATGGAGGCGCAAAGCAGGAGGGAGCATGCACTTACAAACCCACAGAAGGAAGTGGGAGACACACACAGGCAACTCGACCCAATTCAGCTCGTCTGTATTCAGCTGCGCACCTCGCCCATTTGACGTCAGAGAGAACTCATTTCACTCAAGGCAGTAAGGTTATGTCTTCACCGAGTGGAGGCTGAACCGTGTGTGTGTGCGTGTGTGTGTGTGTGGGAGGGTTGGGGGGTGACGGGAGAGTTTGTGCAAGATCAGTGCCTGCACATATCATATATCAGCAGCCCTCACAGTGTTTGCGCACCAGTGCTTGTCTGTGTCAGAGAGGATTCCCCTTTGCGTTGGTTGCAGTTTCACACAGGGCGGGAGGAGGGGGCTGGCAGAGAACAAGGGACTGTAAAGGAAAAACCCACGGAGAATTATAATTTAACAACGTCTCTGCTTCCCTTACATAAGATTTAGCTAGATACAACAGTATTGACTCCAAGATACCTGTTTTATCAATGAAAGTTTTAAAAAGCTAGTGCATCAATGGATGACTGAAAGCGATAGTAAGTTAAAGAACACCAGCACAAACACAAAGACAGATGAGGGAATCACAAACTGTCAAACGCAGAGGAAAGGATTTCTCCTCTTTAATCTGTCTCTTTACTTCGACTTGCCACTCAATCTTCTTTTTTCCTCTTAGTTATGAGGATACCCCCATCCTTCCACGCTGAACTCGAACATCAATATCTTAATTGTTAAACCCGCCACTAAAAGTTACAGTTCTCTCCCTCTTTCGTCATCTTTTGAAGTATTTTCTTAAATTGTCGGGTTTGCTGCTGACGCCATCCTCCTCCACTCAGCCAACCCACTCAGTCCTGTGGGACGAGCTATGAGTCATTCTCTCCTTCTTTCCCTTCCCTCCCTCCCTAGCTACCTATCAGCCTACCTTTCTACTGCACATCTCTTCTGCTTCTCCTAATAGTTATAAAGTATATACACTGATATGCTTTGTGTTCTGTGAGAAAGAGAGGACACAAGGATTTGTGTAGACAAATTAGACAGATGAGTAAAGTGCAAAGCTAGGTAGAGAAACATTTGTTGGCCATAAAATTGACAATCCTGTCCTTATGATACTCTCCATAAGGAGTGCATTCAAGGGGACGATGAAGGGATCCTGATCACAAATGCATTTTTGATGAAAATGGGAGAGAAAGAAAGAACATGATGGAAGGAAATGAGATTTTGTGAACAAAAATCAAAACTATAAAAATCTCACAAAGAAAAACATACAATTCTTGAGAGCACATAACTGAATTATTTATCTAATTGTTATTCATATTTTAATGTTTGCAATTCCACAATCACTGGGACTGTGTGGATGCATGGTTTTGTCAATTATTACATTTCAAGTGAAATGCATTTAATTCTGCTGTCAAATATATCTGATGAGTAGAATGGTCTCAGACTGCCCTAGATGGCCAAACCTGAGATTTTGGTGGCTGAAATGCTTGAGCTCGATGAAAGTGGTAGAGATAGATCATGAGATGATGACAGAGCATAAAGAGAGGGAAATGAGGGCTTATTGCAACTAATATCTTCACTGGAATAATAGACGACAATATTGCAACTGAATGATTTTCTATATCATCAAGCCCTAAAACAGAGCTATTTATTCATATTACACAATATCCCGAATAAAGGCTGTTTTTATTCTATTCTATACAGAACTTATTTTTCCAAAAGTATTCCCAAGCAGTTAAAAAAATAGACTGGATAAAGCTTTAAATAGCTTTAGACAGCTATTTACTGGCTAAAGCCAGTAAATAGCTTTAGACAATATTTACTGATTTTTTTCTAAAATGAAACAGAAGTTTTGTCAATGATAGAAAAACACCAATTGCTGAAACAGCTTCTTCAAGAGAGTTTAGAAAACATAAAATCAAAGATAAAATCTTAATCTTAGTATTAAAATGAAACATTACTGATAATGTACAGAGCCTGAAGAAACATTGACTCTCCAAAAATATTTTCACAGGTTTCTCACATGATCTAAACCTGCTCCTACAGTCTCACAACTTCCTTCTTTCGGATGTTGCCTAGCAACAAGTATACATTTCCTCCCTATTTAATTAGCAACTTGTATTTTCCATTTTCCCACTTTAATTTACTTTCCTCCTAATTAGTCTCTCTTTCATATATACATAATGCAAATATTCCTTCTAATTTGTTTAAAAACAGTGAAATTGAAATAATCACTGAATCAATCTTAAAATAAATATTGGCACTAAGATACAAGTGGCTGAGGATAATTACAGGCACATTCATGTCTATATAAAAGGGTTGTCAAAGTAATTAATATTTTGGCATATTTTCTGGCACACTTGTTTCATATTTTGACTGGTCCTTTGACTTATTGTGAGGTATATATTTATATGTACATGTTTTTTTCCTCATCAAGATGCACTTTTTGACCGGTACACTGAATGATATGAACCAAGAATTAAACATTACTGTCTGCAGCTGTGAGGAAAGCCAATCGTTGGCTGAAAGCAAGATTGCCAGAGCCAGAAGAACAAGTCCATAGTTGGGGTTTTTTAAAGAACATGCCACTGGAAGAGTCTTGTGAACGATGCAGATACCATGCCTTGGTAGTTGCCAAGGAAATGAATATGAATGACATTGCAAGAGAGCATTCTTGGTGTTACAGCTGCAGGCAATGGAACTGCGTCTATTACCCCAGATTTACTGAATGTGTCCCTGCTCCACTGCGCTGTGTACTTCACCGGTGGAGCAGAACTGTTTCTGGTCATCGTGATTTAGAGTTTGGGCATCAGAAACTGCCATGAGATAGTTTCAGTGAGTTTGTTGAAAAGCAACAGAACACAAGATCAGATCAAATGATTAACATGGACAAGATTTCCCTCACATTTGATGATTTCTAAATAAATGCCACTTGTGTGTTTTATTTCCTGTTCATTACACATTTTTTGAGTGATTCAACCTATACTACAGAGAGACAAAAGAATGGAAAATATGATAAAAATAAACACTGAACATCATAATTCTTTTACTCATTCGGGTAAAAACAGCTAGAAAACAAGCCACTCGCATTTTCCCGTACAGTAATTATTCAGTTTGTTTTCTTACATGCAACTATGAAAGCACGTTCATGTCTAAATTGCTAAAGGGCTACCTCCGCACTGCTTAGCCATTCTGGTTGGATAACAATTGTAATCTTCCACACAGTACTACAGTAACATATATTGCCACCCTAGAGAGGACAGATAACATTTGCCAGGATTGACCAAAAAGAGTGAAAATTACAAGAAAAATGCACAATTTAACTTCTTGTAAAAAGAGCAGAAATTATTTGGCAAACAACAAACTCAAAGGTAATTCCACAGTGTATTTCCTTTCTAAGAAACCTGCCTAGCAAGATTTAGAAATTTTATTTTACATTGGAAATTTTTAAATAATCATTCTTTCTGAACGAATGAATGCAGATATCCTGTTTCACTTTTGCAGCTGTGCATATAAAAACAGAGTGATATTTTTAAAAACTGACTGTGTACACCAGAGATACATGTCTTACATCAGAGTGCAGTTCGTGGTTTGGAGTTATACATACAATCATAGCACACAAAAAAGAAACTGCAATGAATATGTTCAAAAGTAGTAAGTAAACGTCTGTTTGTGTCTGTATATAACATGTCATTTAAACTACAAAGAGCTGTCAATGCTTAATCAAGTTGAAAAACAAGCTTCCAAGGACTCAAGCTATGCATTTTTAGTCAAACATATAATTAAACTGTGCACAAAAACTAAAGAGAAATGAGACTAATAGAAAAAAAAACAAACAACTCAGAATAAGTAATACATCTATAATTCACCAAACTGAGATAAGCTTTGGGAAGGCAACAGAGTAACGACGGTCACCTAATATAATATTATCTTTAAGCTGTCTGTGAAAGATATCTCACTGTAGTTTGGCAGGCACTAAAAAATTTAACAGCACCAGAGACCCTTTAGCTGCTGGTCCGTCTCTAATGCGCTCGTCAAACATTTAAACCTTTTGTGACAAGATACAGCTAAATGACATTTCTTAACTGTGAAATTAATAGATTTTGATTTTCAAAGTGCTTAGGTAGTTTGTCTTCTTAAAAATGTTAAGAACTGTGGACAACTTGGCTTGCAGTGCCAGTATGGCTGGTTTGACTTTTCCGGAATAAAAATGGGTAGCAGCTACTGCGATTATTATAAACCTTATGTAATTTATCGGCTTCCTTCAGTGTTAGAAGCAGGGAGCAGTGGAAGAGGGTGCTGGAGAGATAGGAAAGAGAAGACAGGAGGGAAACATGGAGGAGCAAGGGGTGGATAGTGAGACAGGAAGAGAGGAAAAACTTCTCAATGATGAAACAATCTGCACTCTTATGTGATTGGACCGTGCTTCCACCAATGGGAGGACCAGCTCCATGGCAACAGGCTCTGTCACCAAGAGAAAAGCTGCCATATCCCTCAACACCCCCATATTTTTCCTTTCCTTTTCACTCTCATGACCCATGCTTTTCCCAACCACAAGGCCCGGTGTATTTTTCTTTAGATGCTTGCATAAAATAACAAAAATAAAACAGCATACAGAACAACAACAGAAGCAATATGAGTTACTTAAATCTCGGATAATTCAGATCCATCACATATACACAGTGAAGCCCACACATGCAA
The DNA here is from genome assembly GCA_903066825.1 of Alfaro cultratus. Classification (NCBI taxonomy): domain Eukaryota; kingdom Metazoa; phylum Chordata; class Actinopteri; order Cyprinodontiformes; family Poeciliidae; genus Alfaro; species Alfaro cultratus. The sequence continues at coordinate 34,844 of CAEFZX010022151.1, read as the reverse complement.
CAAAATATGGTTTCTAGGTGTCCACACAGACACACTGGGATTTTCAGAGAGATCAGAAGGTGACTCATTCACACACAGTTATTGAAACGAGCAGACAAACGAATGCTTCCCTAACACACTGCCTAACCACACACAGTTCTGTTTCACTCCATCTTGATGAGGGCAGAGATTATCTGATCTCTTGAAGCTGCACCTTGAAATGAACAGATTGAGCTTACATTAGCAAAGTGAGACTTCCAAATAGGGCTGGACAAAAAAATTGACTTTTAATAATCAATCTGCGTCTTAATCACATATAGTTTACTATAGCAATGAAATAATCTACTGTGACAATAATCCATTACAGCAACACACTTGTTGATTATACTTATGTATTTATATTTATTTCAACATGTTTTGACAACTTTCATGTCCAACTTTCATCATTACTGACATCGATATTGCTGCTAGTATTAGAATTGCTTTATTACATCCAGATTTATTAAACACACTATTTTTTCAATGCAAAAAATAGGTAGCTTCACATGAAAAACTCATCTTGTATTCATGGGTAAGTTAACGGTTACTCATCTTAATGTTTGAGTCAAATAGTTAACTGTCAAACATGTACAACTCCTAGTTGAAGTACCAGGTTTGAGACTCGGCCTCGCTTTTCCAGGACTTTGATTTTCCTCTACTAACCTCATTCTTATGTGAACTAGGATATATCTTTGGACTCAATGTAATGTTGAAAGACAAACTCATTATTCATCTTTCTAGCTTATATTCAACTAGCTGTAGTTCAAAACTAATTGGTTTTTCAAACTGTTCATTTAAATCTCTTTGAAGAAAATTAATCCCAGAGCTATCATGTTTCAAGATGGACAAGGTGTTCTTGGGGTGATGCCAAGCACTTTTTGGATAATATCACAGAACTTCAAACTTTGTTTCAGAGCATAATACAGTTTCCTTTAGGGAGATTTTATTAGGGTCTGGATGTTTTTACATGTAGAACGCAAACAAGTGCCTGCTTGTCTTTTCTTCTACTTAATTTTAAAGACGCATGCAGTTTTTACTTCAATATTTGAGGACTTTCGTCACTGTGCCAGGGACAAATTCTGTGATGTAAATTATGCCTATATTTTTCTTGTCAAAAAAAAAAAAAAAGAAAAATCGCTATTTCAATGTAAAAAAAAAAAACAAACAAAAAAAAAACACAGAAAATTAAGAATTCATGGATACTCAATTGCGTCAAAATCAATTTAAGCCCATTCACACCTTCCCAAATTGTTACACTTCTTCCAGCAACAGTGATGCAATAACAATAACAGACACTCAGCTCACAGCTGCTCACATGACTAAAACAATAATCTGCTGGAAGGTTTATAATCGGCTAACATAGCACGTAAATTCAGAAAAAAACACATGCAACCCTCCTTAGCCAACAAGGAAAATAATCTTTTGGAGTTACTTTTCTTATAAGGCAGATGAACAGAAGAAAAACAAAAAGCTAAAAGATGCCACAAATGATAGCTCTTAACTGTAAGGAACCCAGCAACTTAAAAAAAAGAAAAGAAAAGTTGCTACTGTAACGAAAAACCTATTGACTATTAAATATTTTTCTAAGTAGTGGTCTCAATCTTAAAATTTTAGTATGATGACTTATGCACAGCAAGATCCTTCTCATCTTTTGTATTCACAATGTAAACCAATGTAGGATGCAAATGACAAAAAGTCAGAAAAAATCCTATTGGGACAGAACTTTATTTTAGATTAATCAGATGGTCTGAATTTTTGTTTATACAACCAAGAATTTTAAAAGAAGTTTGTACAACTGAGATCCACTGTAAGAGATGTGGTCCCATTTGTGTAAATCAGGAAAATTTAGGATATTCTGCAAAGCAACTAAATTTTATTCACTGCAGAATTACTGCAAATGACTACTCTTTAATGACGCAACTGGTATTTGGGAGAGAGTGAAGATCGAGACACTTCTATTAACGACAAAGCAAAGCTTTCTGTATAAGTCTTTGGAACTTAAATTACTAAATGGCAAAAGAACTCAAATGTATAAAACACAGCTTCTTCCTACGTTTTCCCCAAAAAAGCTATTGCAATATAACAACACACTTCAGTTAGGCAGTTAAGTAGGTACATGAAATTATTTTTCCTTATGGGATTGAACATCCTTTTATTTTTTGTTTCTTTGTGTAAATATACAATATGGTCATTTGCAAAGTAAATAATTTATTGTTAAATATACAGAAAAGGTTTCCCCCTTTGCCAAAAAAACTGAATCTAGTGAAGAGATTTCAAGTGCCAAATGCGTTTTGTCGTTATTGCGGGCCATCACTCTGATGGAGGCTACATATTGTGTGAGTTAAAATATATGCCAGACACTCAAAACTCATTCAATAAATATGGCTGAAGTTATAGTACAGAACCAAAGATTAGAGTCCTTCAAATTTGGCAGTTAATAAAGTAAGAATCAAACTCTACATGTTCTTTTTTTGTATATAAAATAAGCTTGTCTCAAATGACGAGAATTTTCCTTTGTGATAAACACAAACGCCGTGCACACTTATAAGCAGGGTCTCTAGGCTGCCATGCAACAACAGTGATCAAGGTTCTAGAGTTGCCAGCTAACTAGCCTCATGCAGGGAAAAGGATCTAGTCAATCAAACTGCCGGGCTGTCACAATAAAGCGTACACAAAGTTGCAAGAGAGCAAATCCTAAACTTCAGTGGACATTTTACTACTTGTTTTCTATCCCTAATAAACTTCTAAAACTGTTAATCATGTTTTCACTGGTGTCCTTTGATTTGAAATATCCCATTGTTAATTTCATGGCTGCTTTGCTTCCTACTTATAATTTCTGTGTGAAAGAGAGTGTGTATGTCACTGCTGCTTTGGCTCAGATTAGTAGCTAGTCTCTTGGTCACATAGCTGACTTGACAGCAGTGTCACATCACCAATGTCCTCTACCATCTGTTTATCTGTTAAAGATGTCTAATACCTAAAATCTGAAGCATTTTTCATCTTTTTTTTTCTTCCCCATCAGTCTCCTCTCCTTTATAACCATGCCGTTATATAACAGAGGGAATATAGTTACTCCAATAATAACAGTTAAATTTTACTTTTACGGTTAAATTTTGCTGCAAGATTTCTTTTCCTTCTTTTGTCTCCTCTATTTGCTTCCTCTAACAAAAATCTGTCCTCAACTAGCATACTGACAACTTCGGGTATTTTCACACTTGATAGTCCAGTAGACTCAGTTCAATTGGCGACCAAAACTACAACATTTGTTACATTTCCCGCTGGTGCAGTTTGTTTTTACACTGCACTGTGTTCAACAAAACCATTTCACCCCTTTGCCTGTGGTGCCGCTGCACTGAAAACCACTGAAGAAAACAACATAAAAACCTCAGGAGAAAACAAGAGCACAACTTTCTTCGTTGTAAAATGTAAAGAAAAGTGGGGGGTATGGTCCTACAACCATTTTAATGGTTGTAGAGGATTTCTCTTTTGTCTTTGGTAAAAGATTAAAAGTCATTTCTCCTGCTAGCGCAAGACTCACACATTTGTTTTGGTTTTATTTACTCAGAATGCCCAACAGGAACTGTTGGGTCTCCGGCCAGCTTGGCATTCAAGAGTTCCAAACTCTTGAATGCCAAGCATTCAAGTTTGAAACTCTGCATTAGAGTTCAATTGCACCTTCACACCTCCCAAACCAACCAAACCTTCTAGACAAACAAACTAGAGTTTGATTAAAGTGGACTAACCAGGGCAGGTGTGAATGCACACTTAGTTTCCTGTAGGTGCACAACCTAGGAAATCAGTTTGCAAAGTTGCAAACTATGCAACTATTAATCACATGAATTATTTCCCCATAGTAAAGATTAGGATTTCAAAATTTTACTCAAATGTATACATTCATCTTTGAATGCATACATTCAAAGATGTATACATTCATCTTTGGTCACATCAGTTCTCTGTGTGCAGTTTGGGAAACATTCTTTGGTCCCATCTCTCTAAGTTTTTGACTAACAGAAGGAAAATGTCTTGAAACCCAACACCCAGGCAGCATTTTTATCTAATTTTGGGCTGCTCTGGTGGACATTTGTCTTTTCTAACTGACAAGAGAATATCATCATTAAAACCTTTGCATTTCGTAAAAATAAGGCAAACTGAACAGACCCAGCACCTGATGAGGACGAGATGTATGTTTGTTGTTTTTAATGCTGAGATAGATGCATACACATGCACATAGAGGCACTCATTATATAAACAGGCCAGATACAACACAAGACAGATTTAGGCCAAGTGAAAAAAAAAAAACAGAAGAGGAAGAAATTATGAAGTGCATTGTGGTGCTAATTTTTAAATGGCAGAACCCCCATACAAGCTAAGGGGAGGAAAAGTCTGGCTCTCTAAGCCTGAAACTGTGCTCACACCATTAGAATGGATTGCTATTTATAGCAATAGATTTTTTATTCAAGAAGGATCTGTTATGCTTTTTCTCACGCTTGTGCAGCCTCCCTCTCACCTTCCTATCTACTCTCTGTTCCTGCACACAGTGTTCCATAAATAAAGGTGCAGACACAATTGCAAATGTTCAGATAAACCTGAATTTCACTCACAGGAAAGGTCAAAGGTTACCTTTAAAAACAAGCCTATATATTGAGTGCCCCTTAATTGTAAAGCACCTACAGTATCTATCTATCTATCTATGTGAGGGGAGTCATGACGAAATGTCAAATGTGTTTTATGCAAGTTTTAAAGCCTCACTTCTTCCCTCCTTCCTTAACTGACAGTGTTGCAGAGCAGCACCTACTTCTTGGTGACTCTCCACCCCACCAGACCAACCCCACCCTCCCACATGCCGAGGAAGGGAATTCCTTATTACCTCATCAATGCTTCAGAAAAAAAACAATGTTTGTCTGTACATCTACATCATCTATTTAAGCACAAACTGACCAGTAAGCACATACTTGACTATTAAGCATCTATTAAAGACCACCACCAATAACAAAACCAGAACAGAACTGCCTAAATTAAATTAGTTATATATGGAGAAATGCTTAAGGTACAGGCCACAATTGCCAAGCTACTCTAGGACTTTAGCTATGATGCAGGGAGCTTTAAAAAATTTTATAAGAGGAAGAACATTTAAAAGACGTTCATGCCATTATAAGTCATTACATTAGTGACAATGCATGATAAATAATAGTTAATAAAACTACATCATACACCAGTTTAATAAAGCTCACAATTACATAGATAAGGCTGTTATCAACTGCATGTAGATAACAGCCTTGTTGATCTTCTGCTAAAGCAGAAGTCTCACAACTAAAAGAACTTTACCACGGTAAAAAAAAAAAAAGAAAAGAAAAGATAAATCAGTGAATGCAGCACTCAATCAAGACCAAGCTTTTAGAATATTTACCTCAGCATGTAGTAGTACAAATGAAGGAATTCCATTTTCTGCAGCAAGTGAAGAGAGATTCAAGAGACTCCAGGTCTGCCACTATCTTCAGCTCATTGTACTTTTCTCCATCTTCACGCCTGGTGCGTTACCTTCCTCGCTGGAGGTACTATCGGCTCTGCTTTTTTAATTGGTTTTATGAAAAAAAAAAAGTCTCTAAAGGCTTCCCCCCCTTTATCTGAATGTGGCACAGGCACTACAGCGGAAAAGAGAAAACCTTGCTCGCAAACTAGCCCCCTTTTTGCCTACCACTCTTATGCTACCATGCGCACAGTTTGTACCGCTCCCTGCTCCTCAAACCCTCCCTTTCGTGCAGATTCTCATTCTCTCCCCTACACATCTTGTTTGCTCTTTGCCTCTGTAACAGTATAGTTGCAACGACGGCCGAAGCAGGGCATTCAAGAAGCCCAGCTGTTAAAAGGGCTGCTTGGATCCGCTAGCACATCAGTTGATTCAACAGCACTTCTCTGTAATGACCAATTGCAGTAAATATTATTTAATAGATGCAGTTTCAAGGTTTGGTTTTGTTCTGTTAAAAAAAAAGAAAAAAAAAGATACGTCACATAGTCTGAGGACACACTAGGCGCCATTCATCACTCTCCATTTTTTAGAAGCTCTGTCATCATCTGCAGCCTGTGTCTGGCCAAACTGAATAAGCTTCAAGTACTGACAGCTGCTGGTGAAACTCTAGCACTGCTGCAATGGATGCAAAATAAAAATTATACCCGGGGAGCGATGTGAGAAGGGAAGAAAAGGAGATAGAAGAAGAAAAAAAAAATAAACCACCTCATTAGCAAGGAAAACCTTGTTCCCATAAGACAACATATTTGCATGTTCTCCATACATTCACTGAAATGCAAACGTCAGCTGAAAAATGCTGCGGAACAGGGGCAATCAAAAGTTCAGCGACAAAAATAATTTTAACAGCAAACTTTATGTAAGGCAGTTACTGAAGCTCTGGAGCTGTGTTCTGATTGGCTAAAGCTTCAACTGAAATATGTCTGGTCAACTAAGGTTGTGGCCCAGCTTCTAATTACCTTTGAGTAATGGTGACCGTGCCAGTTTTTGACAACTAAAACATCAGATGTAGGTAATATGGCAGGAACAGTAATCAAAGTTACATACAATGTTAAGAATATACAAGAGTAAATAAAACACTATCAGAATTGTTTGTCACTTCTAAACATGCAGTTCCGTTATATGACACTATGTTATTTATTTTTGAAAACATACAAATCACATCACTATAAACCAGCACTTAAAACTTTTCTACAGCAGAAAATGTATGAACTCAACATTTTCTAAAGACATCAATCTGATGTTTCATGGAGGAATGATGTATTTTGCAACCTGAAGATATGAGTTAAATAAAACAAAAAAAAAAACATTTAGCTGTTCAATGTCCCTAATCTTAAATTTTATATACGTAGTCACCATTTTTCTTAGATAAGATACCCACTGTTGAACTATTTTGAAAGTTTCACTTTTACTGTCATATAAACATTTCTTTACTCATAAGAAGCCAAAATTCTGCAAGTTTCCTGCCCCATATCTAAGCTATTAAATGTCTTTCTAATTCTAATGATCAAACAACAGATAAAGTGTGTACAAGAGTCAGAGAAAAATGAGCAAAGGAACTCATCTTACTGCCATCTAGTTCACTGAATGTATTTCTTCCACAGACTTAGCACAGCAACTACAGAAACATGTCACAGGGCTCTTAATCAATCTTCAAGGATGTTTTAACTATAAGACAAAAGTGCCAAAGACATAATGACTGCTGTCACCTTTTTGTTGAGTATAGACAACTTTACAGCTTCACAATATATAGAATTACAACTGTCATCAATCAGTCAAAGGACTGACTGGGTGCAATATTTGGTAGGACATTATATTTCAAGCAACATGCATTCATGTCCAGCATTCCAAAAATAAAATCTAGTCAGTTGAGTGGATTTTCACTGCCCTTGATGCCCACATTTGATACAGATTTTAGAGAAACTAATAATTTATAAAACCATAAAAAAGTGGTGGGCACATTGTGGTAATGAAAAACAACATTAGAGTTGAGAAAATGTGTATTAATTGCAACCAATATAGTTATTGCAATGATAACTATCAATGCATTAATGGCATGTTGTCCTTACATCATGCAATCAACATCATTTACCGACAGCTTAGAGTTGTATTAATAAATAGTAAGCTCAGGTACTGAAGCAACATATTGCTTTCAAAATCTGTTTTTTGGCCATGTAAGCTTTAAAGTTTGGCTTTAAGGCCAAACAACATTGAACAATGCTAATAATCTGCAGTTCATTTGAAATCACCTTTACATGCTCTAAATGTTTGTCTTGTTAGTTTGGCACCTACAGCACAGAGGGAAACCCTTTCATTTACCTTCAAGGTTGTCCATCGGTATAAAGTTGAAGGTTCAAATTTACATCATCTTTTTTGTTCTTATCAAAAGGGCAGATTTTCTAAGCTTACATCATACATTTTACTTAGATGCAACAGGGCAGCATTAGCAGCAGTGGTGACTGTGATGAGTGCCGTCACCTCAACACACTCACAATTTAAGAATCGTGCAAAACATTAACAAATCGAGAAAATGAATAGCTGCTCCCCTTAAAACTTTCAAACCTTAATATACATTAAGACAACAAACCAATAGATGACTTTGTAATCCTAGCATGACCCTGGACAAATTTGTCTTAGGGTGACCACATGACTGGGATAAAGGGGATGCCATGCACTAATGCCATCTAATGCCTAAAAACAAGTCCAGCTGCGACTGCACTTGAACAACCTGGTTGCTTCTTTTTACAGATCTGCTAGAGATGGAAAGTAGCGAAGAGAAAGAGGAGTTGTCCAGCGAGAATAGACAGTCAAAGGAACAACAGAGACTGATTAGGTTTATCCCTCAGCTTTGACATGCAACATACTGCTGTTCTAAAGCCAACGAGAAACTAAAAAAAAAATAAAAAATTCATTGACAATAATATATTTCGTCATTATGAGCTTATTAGTAGGCGAGTAAAGCCTAATGCAATAGAAAACCTATAAGAAAGCCATACACAAATACCAAGCAAAACTTGAAATGTTTGTTTAACCATGTACACTGTTTTCCCTTTATGTGTTCTATGAGAACTCTCCACTATTGGATCACTGACACATAAGTGACACATACCCAGTCTTAGGCCAGACTTGATGCTGTCAATTCCCTTCTGCTAAGATCAATAATGTATATAACTGAAGCGAAAGATGGGCATGAAAAGCAAACTGAAAAACAAAAACACTGAAAATGGAATAGGAGTAACAAGAACATGAAAGAAACGGGAACAAATAACGATGGAGAGGGAGATGAACAGACTCAGGAGTGGTAAAGAGAAGAGAAGCAGCAGCAACAGCACCACGCTTGGTGCTTTGGCAGAGATCTATAAATAGCTCTTCAAATCTCTCTAGAAAAAGACACTCTTCTACTTATGCTGCTCTATAGACAGATTCAGAGACAGAAGCTGATATGGATACCTTGCTGACAAACTGATTGCATCGAACATAATAACAGTCAAGTGTTTTCATAATGGGAATCTATAAAATAGTCAAATCATACTTTTGCAATGACAACTCTGGCTGTTGAGAGTATTTGATAAGAAATCAAAAACAATAAGGCTTGGTCTTAAAACTTGTAGTTGGGCATTAGCAGACTAAAATAAGCACCTTCACAAAACAAACTATTTTAAATCCATTTTCAAATGCTCATGCAATGCAGAAACAGGTACCACATAAAGATTCACAAGCTGCAGGGTACAAAAGGGGAAAATATGTTGAAAAGCAGATTATTTTTTCTCTCTCACACTGATGGCCTTAGCAACAGTAGATTGTGGATTCAATGACTCATCTCGAGCAAATCTCACTATAGATTATTTTTTCTCAATGATTTGTCCCTTACACCAACACCTCAGGAAGGGTATGTTTTGGTACACAGCACAAATTTTCATCGAGACATCAGCCACAACAAGCCTTTTTTGTAAAACCAGAAACTGATGCCAGTCCTACTTCAATTTGATAACAGCTCATGTCTGATTTCTTCCCTACAGCAGAGCCATGTTGGTTTATCACTGAACATTTCCACTGACAAATCTTTAAGCAAATCTTTACGCCTGTATCCTCCACCTGCATCCTTTTTTATCCAGTAAACATGAACTGTATAGTTCATGAATTGCATAAATTGTGATGTTGCAAGTACTATTTAAAAAAGTAACTGTGAAAGCAAGGCAAAGTACTAGGCAGGTCAAAATTCATAATGCATCTTGTTCCATTGCACTGAATTTTAAATAGGTGGCACAAGAAGTCTGTTTGGTCTCCATCAAAAACTATGATGTCAACTGCTCTTTGCTCTGGACAATAACAGTTGGTGCTATAGTAGCACTAGTTTATCTAGACTAGAGTCAGCACTTTAACAACTCAAACAAAAAAAAACTAGTTCTCAGTGAAGTCCACAGTTTCTATGGAAAATTGCTCCTGTTGTTAAAGACTTTAACCACAGTAAACTATAATAACCCATTAAACTACAGAGAACAAATTTTCATGGCAATTTCATCAGCAAATGTGGCTCTGCTGGTAATCCTCAATTGGCAAATTTTAAAAATCACATCATTTGAGAATGCAAATAATGTTTTTTTTCCCCTTTATAAATGCACATGTCGCTTTCCCAGAACAGATGGTTGAATCACAGCTCTGAAAGCCTGTGCTGTGATCCCATCTAATTATCACAGCAATCTTGCTATTTTCAGCTTCACTGTCAAAAAGTAGGGTTAAAGCCAAGACACAAAGAGCAATGACCATTTTTCAAGAAAAATGTGTTTTATAAACTGTAAATTCATCTTGCGGATTGAGAAATTAGTCTTCAATGGGACAGTAAACTGTAAAAGACATAAATACTATGTAAAGTTAAAACTGATATAGTGAAAACTGATCTGTAAAGAAATAAATGTCATTCAAACTCCAAATTGAAAATTTTCTGTTTAACAAAAGGTTTATCCAAGTTAAGCAAAACATATTAACAACAGCCACACCAACTTGCCTATTGAATTCACAAAGTAAATTCACAGACAATGACAGCCATAAACCTGCAACAACACCCTTAGTTACAAGGAAAAATTATTTGATTTGTGACAGTCCACATTGTTCCATTGTTTAATACTGATGACACAATATTCAGTAACTAAATTAATGAAAGCATGCAATTGTTCATTCAGAAAAGAACTGACATATTGCACAAAAGTCAAGTTTTTTTTTTCCTCCAATTTGCATAAAGTTAAACAAAAAAATTATTTAGTTATAAATATAACACCAAAATAAATCATTTATAGCTTATAGCTCAAGCAAGTTAAATAAAACTTTGTCAATCTAAATGGATGTTTTCTGCAAATTGGTATCGGCCAAAATCTCAATTGGAAGGTCAGATTTTTTAAAGTTTCTTAATCGGCAATCGGCCAGAACAATGCAATCGATGGAGCAGATTAAAAGGGGATACAATCTAATACAATCTATTTACAAGGTCTAAAATTAAAATGAATGAATGCTAGACTTTATAAAACCTTACAGAAAACCTATAGTGATTCGATACCTCAAAATAAGTGTAAAAAAATGTCTAGCTTCAACAAGTATGACTTGATAGGGTTTTAATTAATCGAGTAATAATTTTGAGGAAAATCTGTTCCTCAAAAAGTTTATTCTCTGTCTCTCTTAGACATAGCCAATGGCTGAGTCTTTCTTGTGAGCAACTTTGTGCTCTGTCTTATCCTCTGGACCTGAAATCTTATCCATTTAGCTGTGTTTCTTTCCTAAATGAGGACATAAAACAAAAGCAAATCCTTGACCAGTGCATCTGCTTTTTTGTTTTTATTTACACATCTGCTTTATGTTCTTAAACTACCAGTAAATTGAGGCAGATGGCCACTCACACCAAGCTAGATTTTGCTTGAGGTTTCTTCCTGTTAAAAAGGGACTTTTCCTTTTCGCTGTCACCACAGTCGCGCTCAGAATGAGGGACTGCTGCAAAGTCAATGACACAATGCAAGCAACTGTCCACTGTTGCTATCTACAGGATTGAAAGCTGCAAGTTAGTGACTCAATACAATTAACTAGATTTCCTTAGAAAACTTTTTATACAATTGAAAAATTAAACTAAATGTTCTAACTTTATTTGATAACTATAATCAATTTGAAATGCATGTAACTGATTTTAAGTCTGTCTACGCGATAGGATTGACTTGTTTTGTCTGCTTGTAAAATTCCTTGAGGTAATGCTTGTTGCGAATTAGCACTATGCAAATAGTTATGAATGACTGAGAATCTACAGCAGTGTATACTAATAAACTAAGTTGAAAATGTCACTTCCCATTGAAATAGTCCTGTTGCTCACATTCAAATTCTGCTGTTAGCTTCCACCTTTAATTAAAACCCAAAACACACTGTGTGAATTCCAAAATTGTAAGACTTGAATGTGTCACACTGTGCAAGCAGGACATTATAAAATCTTAATGGTAACCTGTGTCACATTGTTAGATGGAAGACACTAGATTGCACAAATTGCTGCTAAGTTACAGCAGTTAATGGACCTATTGTTAGTCAGATGCTGAAAAGAGGGAGAGGAGGTGGGAACAGAGACATGGCTGGGCAAAAGAGGGCACGAATCAGACACAGTCACAATGCCAGTCACACTGCTCAATTTTTCCATAAAATATTTGACACCTTTCATTTAATTTTTTTTTGTAGTTGAGAGAGAGCTGAGATGCATCTGGCACACTGAACAACCATCAACTAGGGATGCTCCGATCAGGTTTTTTGCTGCCAATTCCGATACAGATCATCCATGAGGCCAATCTCTGCTGATCACTGATCTCTGCCGATCGCCTTTTCACTTTAGGTATAAATGATACTATGTTATCTGGTGAAATGGAAAAATTATCTGGCAATAAATTCACCTAATTTAGACATAATGGACATTTTTTAATACACATCTAAACTTTTTTTAAGTTACATGCTGCAGCTTTAAGCAGATGTTTGGTGTGAGAGTTCACCGTTTGGTGGAGGTTGAGCGGCGCTCAAAATATTACTACCAGTAGCACATAGCGGCGGCCCAAGAGTGAGAACAGAACCAGCGTCTTACACCGCCAGCTCGAAGACTTAAATAATTTTTTGGGTTATTTGATTAGCTTTCCAGGTGAGTGTTGGTAGTTGTGCGCTGCTTTACCTGCTATCTGGCCGCTCCAGATATCCTTTTTTTCCTGCATTGAGCCTCGATTTAGCCAAACTCCGTCAAGTGCTTGTTTTTTTTAAATGCCGTATTAGATTCGTTGTGTTGATGCATTTTGACGTGCTTCACCCCGAGGTAATTTTCCGCCGCAACACGAGAACGTCCCCATTCACTTTGACCGTTATAGTTCCAAATGACCGGATTTGTTGCCGAGCCCTTGCGCAGTGTGATGGAAAGAAGAGATACGCTACACAGGCTACGAAGTGAGATAAATGTGATCGGTAACAAGAGACAGTGAACGGTGATCACCGATCATACACTTTTTCACAGATATCCGCCAATTATGATCAATGGCCAATCAGTTGGCACACCTCTACCATCAACCACAAGAACAAGCTTACAACCTGAGATTTTTAAAATAATTCTTTCACAATTAAATGTTTTAGGCTGGGACACTAAATAAATCCACAGCGAAAACCCAGCTTAGGGAGAGCACAACAACCACCTATACCTGGAGTAGGAAGAGATCTTCAGTTCAATTCCACTGAAATCCAATTATTTTCATGTTCAAGAATGTATTGTTTGCATGATGATGTTGCTTCTGAATAAAGAGTACTTTTAAAGGGATTTTAAATTGCAATTTAAAAGGCTGTTTTATATAAAATTGACTTTTTGAACTTTTGTATTATATAATATTAATCCCTCATCAAAAACATACTTGGAGTGTTGCTTTGACTCATTCATGCATGTTTGAGAAATTCTTGAATCTCCCATGGCAGCCATTAGGAGGTGCCTAGACACTTAAACTCACAAAGCTCCACCTTGGAGATGCAGTCTCCAGCCAAGCTTCTGCCTCACAGAACAACACCCCACCCCCCTCACGCCTTCCCCACTCTGCTCCACCAGACTAGCGGTAGCAGCAGTTAGCAAACACCTGGTAGAACTGTGTATCTGCCGAGCTTATCATGCAAAACCACCTCTCAGTCCAATGCTCCTAAGAGCAGTTGAAACAACATAATAAAAAAGCACTGTGATGAAGAGCTGAAGGCAGAATGCCAGATAGAGTAGGAGCTTTGTAAAGAGACACAAGCCTAATTTCAAGGTGTCAAAGTGTGAAGTCAAATTTCTTTTAAGTTATGCTTGACATATTCACCATTTTATAAGAACAGTTACTTGATTATGCAACAAAATGACACTATGAGCTTGGAAAATGCATAATACAGCCCCTTTAACGTTAAATCAAAAGTATCAGAAAAAATTCCATCCATTCAATCAAGGAAGTTTAGCATATTCTAAACAAAAACTGACAATCATCCAATTAAAAGCTTTGTTCTGTTTTTTTAACTTAATCTTTTTAAATAACTTTTTTATATTATAAATACAACTCACTGTGATTTTTGTTTTATTCACTCAAATATATATATATATATATATATATATATATATATATATATGTGTGTGTGTGTGTGTGTGTGTATCTACAGCACAGTGATGATACCACTGACTGCGCTGCGTGCTTAAACGTCTCTCTAAATGTATTCTAATTTTAACATTTGGACCCATCCGCAACTATAAATGCCTTAATTTCCATTTTATTCACACAACCGCGGAGTTTCAGCAACATCTTTCTCACACCACGAAGATTGTGGGCTATCTCGTGCCTGCCATTGAGTACGCGGACTTTAAAGATGGTGTTTCACGTTACATTAGAAATGGGACTAAATATAGTAGATCATCAATTATAGATTATCTCAAGTCATCTTCGTGGTTCAGCTTACCGTTTCGGTGGCCGTGTGTTTAAACTCCCGAGTGGAAAATCTTTAAAGTTGTCACTGTGAAGGATATACAGAAGTATGGTCAGTCGTGGCTGTGCAGTTGACTGAAAATATTAGCCGCTAACAATAGCTAGCTTCTCGTTCTAGCCTGCTTCCTCCAAAGAGTATAATTAGCTACCAAGCTAATATTAGCCAGGCTAGCTAGCCTTTTCTTTTCAATGTACGCTAAGTATCCAGGGCTCATAAAGCCTACTGTATGAGTTAACAACGTCTATCAGGCAAGACAGTACATGTCTACAGCGATGTGAATCTTGTTATAAAGCAATCCAAGTACTGTTGTATCCTTAAATAGGGGGATTAGGTTTGCTAGCTCCCAGAATGACTTACCGCTGCTAATGTGATGTTGCTGCTAGCCTGAGTTGGATCACTGCGACCCGACTGTCAAAATAGCGCCGCGTGAGGGGACAGCGCCACGAAAGTTAACGGCAGGAAAGCAAGCGCTTAAAAGCAGGGCAGTCAATATTGTCAATGGAATACTGCAAAATACGAACACAACACTAAAGAATAAAACGATATAAATTAAAGAAAAAATAAACAAAACACTAGTCCCCCGCTTCTCAGCTCCGGCTTGAGCGTCGGCGTCAGTTTTTGCCCCCCAACCCCCTCGCTGACTGTTGACGTCAGTGACGTACCTTTTCGCCGCTCACTCAGAGACGTTCAGAGTACGGAGAAAGTTGTTAAAGAGTTATCGATCTTAAATACAAGGCAAAACACCCGAAAACAACAAGCGAAAACCAAAGAGTACCCTTTTAGTTGTTGGTAGGTGGTTGTCGTTAAGACAAGGACCTTCAGTGAGCTAAGGAGCCATTTGTGACTCCTGAACTGCTGCAGGTTCCAAACCCCTAATCTGTCAGATGAAAACTGTCATCCTGTCAACATAGTTGATCCTACTAAGAGTGCAACACCATATTTTTTTTATTTCGTTGCTAAACGAAATGGTGGTATTGAGGGTTTGGTGCAACTATCAGGATCTGCTGGTTTCTGGGTTCCAGGATGATATGAAGGGTTACTCCCTTTGATGCCTTTGTGTCAAACTCAAAGCCTGGGGACCAAATCCAGCCCTGTCATAACTTTTTCTGGGCCACATAAATAGTACTTTCAGGTTAACACTTGTGTGTTTAAATTTTACTTTATCAATAAGTGCAGTGCCAAAATAACAGAGAAAAATGCTCAATATATATATTTTTTTTATTTTAAGAACTTAAGGATAAAATAATGACCTAGGTCAGTGACAATATAGTATGCTTGAAATGGCAGAACATATTCTTAAAAAATCTCAATAGGATGTATGGTTTGACAACATAAAAAACAACATAAAAAAATAAAAGAAAACAGCCAAAACACCAAGAAAAGATGTTTTTTGTTGTTGTGAGCAATTTTCCAATGCAAGAAAGTGCATCTTAGCCTACCATATCAACCTGTAAACAAACAAAAAAACTCTTTCAAATTGACGTTGACTCTCAGCATAGAACCAAATCACTTTCAAAGTGCTTTGAGGACAACATAGTCAATGTTTTGACGAGGGATTTCAAAACCCTGATCTCAGTTCCATTGAAAAGCTGTGAACGGAGTTGGAAAAGGTGTGTATGAGCAATCAATGAGAAGATCGTGAAAGCAAATGTTTGACCCAGGTCATAAGGTCAAATTTAAAAGGCTATTCTAAGATGTGCTATGGAGATGTTTAGTCATATTCAATAAATTAGAATATTGATTACAATGAGGCACATATGTCAGATTTTTTGTTTGTCTGATGTGATATACTAATTTCAGATGTTTTATTCTACAGTATATATACGTTTGGTAATCCTTTGACCTAAAACAGAAAATCTTGTATAATTTCAGACAAAGAGAAAAAAGTTGTCTCTTTTTTTACAGTGTGTGTCAATATTTGATATCAGATAGCCTCACCTATTCTTGTGGAAATCTTGCTTGGCAAGTGTAAGAAAAAATTTTTGTGTGTCAAGCAACAGGCTTTTTTCATAATTCTGGCAGGATCTTTCTTGGCATGAATGGTAGACCTAGGGGTAGATCAGGTTTTCTGGTATGGGTGGGGCAGCTCTTAAGATAAGTCATTGCATTTACAATAGTTTTGAGGTTGGCACCATTCCAGCAGCTCAATGTCACCTTTCGTTGTTATATCTAAAACCAGTTTTAACATGTTTTGGGGTCATCGCCCTGTCAGAACATCCAACTCTGTGAAGTTTTAACCAGTTGTTGATTTGTGATAAAGTGGAAGAAGTTCCACTTCATTTTTCCACTCACCAATCTTGTCCAATTCACAAATATCAGTTGAACACACATAGTCACCCAATTTTCTATGGTTTTAATCATTATTCAAGTTTTGGTGTTCCATAATTTCAACCTGTAAAAAAAATACCCTTATCATATGAAAAGAGAGATTGTGAAATAATTTAATCTGTGTTAGAATTAAAGTCCAGACCTACCTCAATTGGGAATATGTTGCAAGAATTAAAATGTATATTAAAAACATCCCCTAGCAAACAACTCTTAAGTTCAAAATTATTCTGAACCCTGACAGATTAGGGTTTAAAGTAATCTTATAATTTGACCAATATGTAACATAACTGTGTTTTAGAACATAGTTTATATTATTTAAGATTTTTATAATGTTTAATCTTTTATTACACGTTGGACAGCCAATGGATTTAGTTGTAGTACTTCCTATTGTCCACATGTCGGCAGGCAAGTAGCCTAATCATGTGTCAAGAGACTTGAGAATAATTTCCCCCCTAAAATTCACTGTTTCGCCTTGAGGTAAGAACATTAAATGGAAATTTAAAATCATCTTAGAATTTATATGGAAACAGTCAAAGTTGTACCTCATTATTGTGTATTTAATATTATTAGCTTTGCACTACGAAATGGGTACAAGTATCAAAGGACGCTACTGCCACATCATATTTGAGCATTACATATTGCCCTACTTTATCGAATAACTGTTTGCAAGTATTTTTTGGCTTATGTAACGGAGAACTGGTGCTACTAACATATTGAAAATCACGTGCAGCACATTATTTAATCTAAATATTTTTCTAAAGTTGTTGGTTACTGTTTGACAGACATCACCAGAACCCAGGCTGAGAAAACTTGTAGCAGCTTGACGGAGTTGTTCTTCTGCTGTTCTCTTTTCTTCTTCGTCACACAGCAGAGACATGAGCAAGGCGTCTTCTTCGCTGCATGGTTCTTGTGCTTTGACCGTGCACACAACATGACGGAACCTGTTTTTTAAATGCCGCCCCCGCTTTCACAGAGCCCAGCCCTTTCTCACACGTTGAACTACGCTGATTGTGCTTCTCGGGTACCATTCGTAAATTGGGTCAAAGGGCAAAGGTTTGCAACTTTGAACGCTTCAGATGTTATGGTTGCGCCAAAGAGCGCAACGTGGCACAGAAATAAGATCAGATCCTTGTCCACAAACCGATAACTTTACGCATTTATTATGGTGCCATAAAATGAGATCAGGCTGTCACAAAGTTAAGAAAAACTAAGGACGAGTCGACTGCCAACGTGTGAGCGCGTGCTGTGTGTGATTGTCCGTGTTGTGGGAGAGGACACTCTGATGCGTAATTTCCCCGGTGCCCCGATGCGCTCATTGGTGCGTCTCTCCAACGTGTCACCAGTTTTGGTGGATTACCCTACATATCTGCAGCATCAGGAGGGTGAGACGCCACACTTCTTTCCAGCTTCTGTCCTGACTGTGTCACAGCTGCTAGCAAGAACCTCTGACAATACTGGGTGGAAAGAAGCACTTAGTGGAAAGTTTTTAGAAGAGTTGTTTTATTAGTAAACTTACTCCAACTCCAAAAAAATGCAAAACTTTTCTTTATCCTGGAAGATGACGCCGTCTTTTATTTCACTGCTGCTACTGGCAACTTTGCTGCTGAAGGGGCTCCGGGTCAGCGGCTCCCCAGCTTGCGCGTCCTGTGGCTTACCGGCAATGGAGAAAGACGCAGAGGAGAAGATGATGATAGAGATCGCCAAACAGCAACTTTTGGAAAAGCTCCACCTGAAAGAGAGACCGAACATCACTCAGACTGTGCCTAAAGTGGCGCTTCTAACTGCGCTGCGCAAGCTGCACTCTGGGCGCGTCAGACAGGATGGTACCCTTGAACTAGAAAACAGTTTACCTACCAAAGATCAAGGCTATGAAATACTGAGCTTTGCAGATACAAGTAAGTTTTTCTTTTATTTTTCATACTGTAAATCTTTTCTGGCATGACTTTTAAACACTTTGCATGAGCGCACCTTTTCCGCAAGTTCGTGCGTAAAATAGTGCATGGGTCGGTGTTCCCCATATGATTTTTATTTTTTTTATTTTGAATTCTTATACTCATATGAGAAATGACTGAAATCGCATTACTTCCAGATATACATATTAATATAGAGGGAAGTTAGATTATTCCTGCGCAAAATGCTCATTTAGTTGAATTTTGATTTTAGATAAACACCACCAGTGGTCCTGAAGATTTCATAGTAGTTTTTGCATTTGAAATATTAAAATAGGTCGAAGACTGTGTTGTTATAAAGGCATGTGGAAATATTTTAAAAGAAAAGGCTCATTTTAAAGGCAGCCGACTTACTAATAACTAGGATGCTTGGTGTCCAAGCAAGTTTAGAAAGCAGAACAAATAACTTAATGAACTACATAACCTTTAAACATATAGGAATTATTGGGATTAAAATGTTGTGTATATCAAATGCTACATCAAAGTTTTTCAAGAAAATGTGGATGCACCAAAAGCCAAGTGCTTGAAAGTGGATCCATCTAAGACATAGCTAAAGAGCTCCAGCAGAATCATTTCTTCATGCCAGATTAAACTATCACAAAAATAAAAAGTAAAGGTAAACTATCAAAAAAATACCTGACCTTTATTTAGAGAAAGTGAACTTAATAGCTTTATCTTAATAGCAATCATTTCAGCACATTCCATTTTGGCTTTAAGGTGACAACCTCTTGAAATGTTCAAAATATTAACAGTCTGTGTTTGTTTTTAAATTGTCATTGTTTCATAGATTCAGACAGCGGTGACAAGGCCAGCCTTAGCCTTACCTTTCAGTTTCTGCAGGAACGGGGCAAGAGCATCCAGGTCCTTCAGTCCTCTCTGTGGATTTATGCCAAATCATCTGAAGATCCTCACCGGAGCTCCCGCCTCCTTGCCCGGGTCTTTCTCTCAGCAGATGAAGAGACTTCAGGCTCTAATCGCACCCTGGTGATAGAAAAGATGCTGGAGGTTAAGGAGGGCAACTGGCATACCTTCACCATCACCCACACGCTGCAGACCTTTTTGGACGGAGGTCAGCGGCGACTCCGGCTTGAGGTCAGCTGCGAAGATGGTGAAAGGAACCTTTGCTCCTTTAATGGCTCGACTGACAAAGCAAACCAGCCCTTCATGGTGGCCCAGGTGCGTCTGCGTGATGACCACACCAAGCACTTAATCAGAAAGCGATCACTGCGCTGTGGAGACGAGGTGACAGTGTGCTGCAAGAGAGACTTCTACATCAAGTTTAAGGATATCCAGTGGGATGAGTGGATCATTGCACCTGAAGGCTACCACATGAACTACTGCATGGGTCAGTGCCCCCAGCATCTAGCCGGCTCCCCGGGCATAGCATCGTCATTCCATGCTACGGTCTTCAGCCAGCTTAAAGTCAATGGCATCAATACAGCCACAGCTTCATGCTGCATCCCCACTGAGCGCCGGCCTCTGTCCATGGTCTACTTCAACTCTCAGCACAGCATCGTCAAAACAGACGTCCCTGACATGATAGTTGAGTCCTGCGGATGCACATAATCAATAGCATTAGAGGCAATCTGAGATACACAGATATTAAAGACTGAAAAAATAAAGAGGGATGTTTGCTTTGGACAACTTACAGTAGTAGGAGATTTTCACATCTGTCTAAAATAGGACATGATAAATATAACCAAAGACACTGAATGCCTATATTGTAACATTTTTGTGTGCTTTTTAAAACTGAATCCCTGTGTATAAATTATGGTATTATTGGTAATTGTTTTAGAGATTTTAAGAAACAAAATGCTTTGTCAAAGGGTTTACAGAAAAGTTTTTAGTGTTTTTTTAATACAAATAAAAAAGATTTATATTTGCAGAATTGTTTTGAGGTTAGATAGATAGAGCAACAATAAATAGTACTGCAGGGACAATGATTGGGGAAACAAATCTGTCTAGCAAAAAAAATAAAATAATATTAATAATCAGAATTTTTTTTATTTCCTAAGTAAAAATTCTTTTTTTTTCCTCTCAGAAAAAATGTTCTACCATTTACTTGGAAAGTATACAAATATGCCATATTGATTTAAAAGTGTTTGTTTTTTTTTTTGTTTTTTTTTTGTTTAATAGACTCAGTAAATTGTCTTTTTTTTATCTGTTGCCTGCAGTAAAAAAAGAAGAAAAAAGCAAATCCACAATATAATTTCCAAAAAATTGAGGCAGGGGCATGTAATACAATTTTTATTTTTATCTTAGTGTCATTTCATTTTTATTTTTTATTTCTTATTTAGTTGTTTTTTGTTTATGTGCTTGATGGTTTTTTTTTGTTTTTTTTTACTGCTTTTCAGGTCTGGATTGTAGACCGACTAGTTAAGATACCACATTCCTTTAGAAATCTTTATTTTATTGCTTCTGTCTTCAACTCCTTTCATCCTCTTAGGCTGTGAAGAGACAGCTAACTATTTGGTTGTGCTCTTTATATTCAAGCACTGATGGCAAAATATGTTCACTTTTTTTCTAAATGCATATTGAAGTCTTGCAGGGATTTTGAACACATTTAAGACAATTTCAAGGATCTTTGTTTAGATTTATGTAATGTGAAATCCCACCATTGAAAAGACTATATCAAAATATGCTTTACATTTGTATGCATAGATGCCTAGATACATACATAGATGTAGAGGTTAGAGCAGGTAAAATCTGCCTGAGTCCTGACTGTGGGCAGCCAGCCATAACATACATTTGGAATATGTTTGAACAACATATTCACTGTATTCTTTACACAAGTTTCTAATGAGCTGGGTGGCTTCGACAGTTTATGAACCCTAGGTCATTTCTCAGCAGCATGAGCAAACATTTAGCTATTGCCTCAGGGTCTGCTAATGTGAAGGTCTGTGAGGCAGGTGGGTCAATGAGCATGTGCTGATGCACGTTGGCAATTATAGCTTTCAAAGTCTAAAGTTTTCAGGGGTGATGTAAATTTAGTATCTTTCCAGTAATAGATAATAAAACTGTCTCTGTTTACTAAAACATCTTATTGACTCTACAATCCCCTCTTTTGAGATTGTCATTATTTTTTGGTTATTGAACCAGATTAGTCATATTTGGAAAATATATGGTGTTATATTATAAAATATTACAACCTCAATGGGAATAGTTTAATTTAAAGCATGCTGGTGCTATAATTGCTTGTTATGGTATCTGAGCACACATTTTCATTTGTTGTTCATTCATTGCTTGCCTTATTTTGCAATTTTCAAATGGGTAAGTTAGAGGTAAAAGACATAATAAAATTGCTTACAATACAGCTTTGCATAGTTCATAATAAGGTGTTTCTCAGTTGCTGAACATCTCAGTAACCCAATGTACTCCTTAAATCAGGACCTCGTGGCAACTATTTCTCTGTTGGTTCAAATCATGATGACAAATCTTTTCTTGGCTGAACATGATCATATTATCTTCTATTTAAGGGATGTACATTTTTAGCTTTTTTTTTTTTGTAGCTTACCCTGTTTATATCTTCTAATATCTCCTGTCCCAGGGCTTATTGTGACATATTAGTCCCACCACAGCACCACTAAGACAAGCACTTTATCACCCTTACTATAGTTTCAGTGCAAACTTTGCTAGAGGGGTATTTTTTTTTACTGTACTTACAGCTAAAGTGGGCATGACCTAAAGTGTAATCAGTCCTACAGGGATCCGTCTGCTTACTTTCATTAGCTTTAGCTGTGTTCAAACATATTATGTTGTAAATATACTTGCTGATGACAGAAGCCATTCTGTGTCTATTTAAATATATAATCATTTTCTTTATTTTTGTATGATTCTATATTTTGTATAACACTGACGATTTATAATAGACTTTTAAACTAAAATAATATTGAATTTATTTAATTTTAATGCATTTTTCAATAAAATATATTATAAACCAATATATTGTGTTGCATTAATTGTGTATGTTTAATTCATGTCATTAGCTCTTAAGGCTCATGGGCTGAACCCATGAGAGAAGATGAATCTCATTCTTATTTAAATATTCACAGTAAGCAATGCTCATGTAATTGCATCTATGTTAAGAAAATAAACTATTAATTCATTACAGTAAGATTTTTTGTTCACACAATCATCAGTCTTGCTTTTTTTTGTTCCAAGAAGATGCACGTGTCTTATGATCATACTGGTGCAGTTTCTAGGGCAAAGAGCATGTTTGCTCATACAAACAGTAGAAGTGGCTTTATGGACTGTCTGTGTTTGATGAGTAAACATCGTCCCATTCCATTGGCATGCAATCACTTTCATATCACGCATTTATATTATGGACTGATTGCAATTTAAATCTGAGGCACTAGTATCGGAGTAAATAAATAATCATTTATACAAGGAAACAATAAAATACCGTTACTATGTTAAAATATAGCGAGCTAATGCTCCAAACATATTGAACATCAGAAGAAAATTGCATTTGCACTGATATAAACATGTTTTAAGTTTAGCTTTGAATTTGTTGAATTTTACGAAATGCTGACAACTACGACAATTGACTTTCCTGAAAATCATTAGGTCATAACATATTGTTCTTTCCCTGAAAAAAATTTCTCAACTCTATCTACGAGGCCAACAGCACAGTCATGTTACATCATCCAAAATGGACTATAATCACCATCTGAGGCACTTTGGCACAAAAAAGAAGTTTTTCAGAGCAAAGATGCTGTTTATCCATATTCGATCCAAAACAAATGCCTAATCCTCATCATTAATAACTCAACTATTATGTGGCACAACTTTGGTCATGTAGCTGAGAAACATTTCTTTAACTAGTCGTAGGTTTTGAGCGTTATCATCGGCAAGACATTTTCTTTAGTCGAGCAGCGGAAGAAAAGCTTGTTAAAATGGTTTAGTCAAAATTCACATTTAAATCTGCTAAGATTAAATGTGGAGAATATTTGTATAAGATTAGAAAATGTTCACAGATACCCCAAATCCAATTTGCCTGATCATTACGTAGTTTGAGAGGATTAAGGAAGATGCATGTCTGTCTTGAGATGCAACACAGTTGGAAGCATATTCCAAAGGACTTGCAGCAATAATGCAGAAAAAGGTGATTCTACAGGAATTAATTCAGAGAGCCTGAATACAGATGTTTCCCTTTTTTTTTTTTTTACATTTAATTTGAAATAAAAATAGAAAGATAATGTAACATTTTTCATCAAGTTTACATTTATTTTCTAACTTTGTTGGTTTACAATTTAAAGTCACAATAAAGTATGCTGACATTTGTGGTTATAACTTGGTAAAAACTATGAACTATAAATATGTTTAAGTTTGTGAATGTGATTATTTGTGCCATACATCACAAAGAACCTGCTAGATGTGATTGGTGAATAACTCCTGATCAAGTCTGACCTTGTGGTTAAACCACAAGGTTCACAGGGAACCGGTAAATTACCAAGAAACAAAGAAAAGAATAGTTAATGAGATGTATTCTCAGAAATGTGTCCTTTGCATGATGGTTTTGAACATGACAATCTCAGTATTTAGCAATAAGGTGCAAAATCAAATTTCAATCAGCTATTAGATAAAGAATAATTCCTAAATGACTAAAAGAGCCAGAAAACTGAACTTTCACTTTAAAATCACTCTGCACATTGCTTTTTTACTTGTTTGAGCAGCTGTAGACCAATCTTTAAAGTGAGCTCTGTCGGAGAATTTTGTTTTGCTGCCAATAGCAAATTACAAATTATTACAGGTGATTTTCTAAGAATGGCAAACAATCACACCTCTTCCTTCAGAAAATAGTTTGGAGTGGCACAATGTATTGCTTTGTACAGTTTGGTTTGAAGTGCCATAAGAAATAACCAATACATTACATTTTGAAATGAATGATATTTTTTCTACACCCCTTAAGGTTCTTAGAAAATACACAGGGATAACATTCATATTAAAACAAAGTAATTTCCCAGTTTCAATATCTTAAACAAGAACTCTTGAACATGTGGACAGATTGAGCAATTGATAAAACTACTGACCTTCTAATTATTGGGCAACCAATTCTGCTGTCTGAGGAACAAAAGTTCAGTAACACTGCCCCACATTCAGAATCATTCACATTTCTAATCTTACACAAATATTCTCCAGATTTAAATCCCAGAGGGAAATTTTTTAAATAGTTTTTTGCCATATAACAACTCAACATGTACATTTATTTTAAATAAGATTTGTATGTTTTACAACTAAAAATCTGCAGTATGGCACATCTTTCTTCAGCTTCTTGAGTGAACCACCCTTTGTCAGCTACATTGCAGGTTCTTTGGTTTATGTCTCTTATAGCTTAAATGTAATTTCCATGAGCACATGGTTTCTAAAAGACAGTGATGATATTTGACAAAAAATATGGAAATACCTGTGCAGACATGCAACAAGCTTGTCAATAGTTGTGAGAAGAAAAAGTGAACTAGTGAAGAAAAAAAAGATGTCTCCAACTATTAAAGAGAAGGGTCTGAACTATCTTTAATATGAAACTATTTGTTAACACATAAAGAACATTTCAGATTGTTTTGTTTTTCAAAAAACCATTGTAACTTGTCTTATGGCCTTTTGGGTGATACTTGTGTCATTTCCAGCCAGAAAGTAACTTCTGGGTTTCAAGGAAATTATTTTAGAAACCTGTTTTGCCTCAAAGTATGTGTATAAACCCAGAACAAAAGTAAAAAGATATCGAGGAGATACTGAAGAAATCATCCACAATGAAACAAGTCCTCTATTAACAGCGGCTGAAATGTAAATGTTAATTTGTTTATAAAGCACATAAAACTCTGAAATTGATGAAAGTGCTGTACAATTCAATGAAGTGAAAAAAATTAACAATAAGAACAAGTGAACAAAAATATTTAAAGGAGCAGTGTTATGTGTTTTCCAGCCACATAGTGTCATTTTATAGCACAATCAAGTAACTGTCACTTTCAGTTGTTATAAAAATGCTGTATACATCAAACATGACTTAAAAGAAATTTGACTTCCCAACTGAACACCTTGAAATTGAAACTCTGTCTTTTTAAGAAGTTCCTTTTCAATTACATGCCACCTTCAGCATGTCATCGCATCAACATTCCTCTAGTAAGCGTTTACAAACATCTGTCAGTGCACTGGACTGCAAACTATTTCATGATATAAGCTCAGCAGATTCAAAGTTCCTACAGGTGTTTGCTAATGCCTGGTGGGGCCAGAATTGTCAAAGGTTATTTGGTAAAACTGAAATCCTACACAGAGGAAGAAGTCATTATTCCAAAAGTGACATGAAAGCCAAATTAAACTTCACAGAGGGACATAAACACTATGTTTAGCAACATTTTGAAAAAACAGAAGTAAGCTTCAAAGCCTAAGAACATCATCCCAACCATGAAGTAGAATGATGGCAGGCAGCATCATGTTGTGGGGGTGTTATGCTACAGGAAAGACTGGTGCAATTCACAAAGTTGCGGGCATCATGAGGGAACAGCACCATTGAAAGACCATTTAAAAATATTTGCCAGAAAGTAAAAGCTTGCATGCAAAGATCCAAAGCATGGTGGTTGCAATTTGCCTTAATAACAACAAAATTGATAATGCAATGGCTCAAAGCAGGAATGAGCAGAGCAGAAAAGGTGTGTGCAAGCAGGGTGGCCAACAAACCTGAGTCAGTTACACTACAGGCCAACTAATTGGGAGAACATTGTATAAGGTTACCCATGTTATAAAGCTTAACAGATAATTCTGAAACATATTAAGAAAATTTATTCAAAGTATATAAATATATGTAGCTTTGGTAATCTTAACTGGATAGGTTCACACTGTCTTAAATACAAACACAAATTGTGAGAAAAATGTGAAAAATTAAAAAATGGTTCAATTAAGTTTTGTCTCCTCAGTTGCAGCTTAGTGGGACACTTTTTGTAATTTGATTCCTGAAAGTAATCTGTGACATTACGTTTTCTCTGCGGCTCAGCATGGCTGGATTTGTTGAAACAGATATTGAAGCATAATTTTGCATCTGTTTCGAATGTGACTGGCAACATACAAAAATAAACTTTGCCTTTCTATCTAACAACTCAGAGAATAAATGCTTTTTGTTTTTCTTTGGTGAGGACTATGGGTGAAGGCTGAAGGTGTGAGTGCACGTGTGATGGTGTTAGAACATGAGCATGAGGAGAGTTAGATGTTGACATGTGACCAGGAAGTTCCAGCATTAGCCTCATTTAATGAAAGTAAATAGCTGACCTAGTTTGGGAAAATGAAAAGCCTACTGACTCACTGATATATTGACACACTGACCCACAGACCCACTGTTTTACCATGTGCCACTAAAACCCTAAATCCTTCACTCCACTCACAATCCCACAAATCCTTTACCGAAGGTCAAAGTTGTCAGCCAGAGTCGCTGCTCAAGGTGTCATGGCAGGACAAGATGTGAAACCAAACTGCTCCCACTCTCTCCATTGATTCCTCAGGTAAACAGTAAATAACGATGCAAGGCTTAGTGAGAAGATTACTGCGTACAACAACAGCTACATGATCCTTCCAGGTAACAAGTCATGAAGTTACTAAATGTATGATACACATTCTGAGATCCAATTAAATAACAGCAATTCATACAAATGGTTAGAAAGTGAATTTCACTGGGATTAACAATTAGATGTTATGTTAAGTCTTGTTAAATTAAATACCTGGTGATAGAAAATGAATTTTTTCACTGCATAAAGCCACTTGGGCTATCAAGAAAATTAGATGTTAATAATATTACATATTTAATTTGAAATATTTCCTGCATAGATGCCAATTTTCATGATAAATAAAGAGAAGTTCTGTAACTTTCTTTAACTCGACCAGTGATTACAGAGGTCCCAGAATACAATAGAAAAGTCATAGATTATCTTCTATGGTGCATGGTTGCAATTCATCAGCTCTGAAAGGTAAAATAGGGGAATGCAGTTGACCTTTAAGAGACACTTTCAATGTCATTTTAAAGACTCTGGAACTGCACTGTTTACTGTGTTCTAGTTTTAACATACACAGCCCTTCAAATAACTCTTAAATCCACAGGATGATCCCATTACGACAGTCCCAGTTACTTGCTTTATCTCTCTGAGTTACGTCAGGAGTACCTTGTTCCAGAACAATATCCTGGAACAGGAACCTAGGCAAAGCTTTACCCTTAACTCATTTTCTAACCTAAAAGTTCTCATCTGAG
The DNA here is from genome assembly GCA_903066825.1 of Alfaro cultratus. NCBI lineage: Eukaryota > Metazoa > Chordata > Actinopteri > Cyprinodontiformes > Poeciliidae > Alfaro > Alfaro cultratus. The sequence continues at coordinate 6,805 of CAEFZX010022151.1, read as the reverse complement.
TCCAACAATTTTTTTGAGTGTGTTTGTTCAAATAAAAAATATGGTTGAGGAACAAGCTAGCACAGTAATGTGCCAGTAATAATAATAAAAAATACTTATATTGCAACATTAGATTATGACAGCAAATCAAGACTTAATAAACTTGCGATAAATTGCATCATTTTAAAATTTTAAGTGTTAAATTCACTTCAAGTACATCAATTTTTAACATGTATTTTTTTATTTGGCTTTAATAAGTTAACTAAAATGTTTGTTATGTGTTTTACACAAATGATTCAAGATAAGTTTGTAAATGACTGTGAAATACAAAATTATTGCTATTTTTTATTTACTAACATTTGCATATGGCTGTACCATACAAATATAGGGATTACTAAAATGATTAACAATTAATTATGAAATTAACTACAAGATCCAGTTTTACCACATGGTGGCGTTTCTAAAGTAAGAAGACTGAAAATCACTATGAGATTTACTATTGAGAATAATCCAATTAAACTAACGTTTACTTTACCCTAATCATGTTATTTACGCTGTCATTGCATCCTAATATTTTAACTCAAAAATGCTGTCAGATTGAGACATAAAATAACACTTAGCATCAGAGGACCTAAGGGGTCTAGATTTTGCTGATATTTGTAATCACATTTCATAAATAGACAATAATTTGAATACGAAATCTGAGTAGAAATAAGGGGTGTATCCAATGAACTGAATCCATCATAGCAGAAACTAGTATAGCCTGATGTACTGTGCATGCTTAATCCATGCATTCTTTTTTCTTTTATGATGTTCCATTACACTTGAAGATACAGCTTATAGTGCATTTTTTTCTTATAGTTGTTCATTGTTTGGACAGCAGAGGGCACTATACTGGTTTTCTCTAAGGATGAATGAGTGAAAGCTGGTGGCAGTGGAGATGTTAATGATAACTAGCACTTTAGCACCAACGGTGTATGACTGTTACTAATAGGTTGTGGAAAGACTCAAAGGATCTAGAGACCATTAGCCACTCTAATCAGAACAACAGCGGATACTCAACAATCTTCAGGTACTAACATTATAGCAACCCTGGGAATTCACCCGGAAGACTGTGCAAAATATCTTCTTAGATTCCTGTGATTTTCATGCATTGTTGGTATAGATAAAACAAATTCTCATTTTAAGATGATTTCCTTAAGGTGCGGAACACTTAGATTAAGTTATTGGTAAGATAAGCGGTCTTTCGTGATTGAAATAAATTTCTAGCTGCTAAAACAGAAAGGGTCAATAGAAGAAGTAAAAATTTGTAAAATAAAAAGCTAAATTAAAGAGATCCTTCATATATGATTGAAATCTGAAAGATATCCCTCGAGTATTGAACTGAAGGAACTTTTAGAGCTGTTTGGCGACGATACCGGTATGCTCTTACACTTTTTGTAACTTACAAAGACTAAGCATAGGCCTTGAATACTCATTTTCAGAGAGTCTTCACTAACAGCAGTATTCTCCAAACTACGTTTAATATCTTGAAATACAAAACACAAAGAACCTATTCTAAGACCTTAGACTGGGGCAAGTCAGAATCTGCGCCTGAATCACAGGTTGAAACATATCAAAACATTTACATTTAACTGCCTCATAAAATTTTTATGAACTTTTAAATGCCTGCAATCTAGACACAAATCTGTGCCAAAAGTAGAAAGGGGCAGTTATGTGATCTCATAATTCTGAGGTTGAAGAAGTCTACGTACTTTAAAGAAATACTCTCATATGACTGATTGTCTCTTGGGATCATCTGTTACACAAAAAACACCATATGAATTTGTCTGAAACCAAATTACAAGAACTATGAAAAAGATACTTACATCATACTTGAACATACTTGCATCTTCAGCATATAGAATATACCTTTTGTCTGCCTTTCTCAAACAGTGGTAGATTGTAGGTTCATGGGTACCACCAGTACCTAGCAAAAAGCATGCTTGAGTATAGAGCAGGGCAAAAACAGTGTCTACACGTTGATTGTGCTTAGCATTTTGTTTGACAAGCAATGGGAGTTGAGACTGTAGTTTTATGAGCATTCAGAAACCATCGACTGAAAGTTACTTTTGAGACACAGCAACTCAAATAAATTCTTTAGTGGAAACTACATACCTTGCTGTATCAGCAATCAGCCTCTTTCATTGAAATGTAAACTTGTTGGCGGATCCAGTATGCCAACATGTCGAGGGTATATAAATTTGTAGCAGATGGAACCTTTAACAATAGTTTGAAAAAAATCCATAAGTACTTTCACAGTGAAATCTGAAGTACTCCAATAGATAAGACATTGAGCAAGTGATGAACATGTGTTAGAAAGCAATGACCTCACGAGCATCCCGAGCTATTCAGAAAGACTTGGTTCAGGAATGGTTGAAGAATGCCATGACTGTGGTTTAGCAGTTGCAATAGACAAAATACTAAGTTAATGCTGCTTAAGGAAGTTCATTTTGTTCCCAAACTGCTACATGAATGTGTCCAACTTTTACAGTTTTGAGACTTTATCTTTACTGTAATGTGTTTGAGTTACATGACAGAAATTTGGGGATCTCAAATAAAGGTGCCAGGAATGATGCTGATCTAACTAAAGCACCATGCAAGAGCAGAAGGTTTTAGTCAGTTGCTCATATGTGTACCAAATTAAACAATTTTATATACCTTACCCAATGAAGTATTACATATTTGATGGTCGTTTCTGAGGTTATATCCCTTCGCCAGCGTAGGACCTCAGTGCTGAACCACCGTAAAGCTTTACAATTGGTCACTTTCAGATGAGTTGTAGAAAGGATTGTACCTCTGCTGTGCCTAGCTAAATAATATAATAAAATAGATGTTATAGATGGCACATACTTGTAAAACTGCAATAGACACACACATTTTGATGTTAGATAAGAATTGTATGTAAGGAAGACATGCCCTAGCATTATGTGATTACAATACACTGGAACAACAACTGAAGCACTCAATGCCTAGTAATTGCAATACTTCTAACTTTTCTTCAAATTACTATTGTAGTGCAAACAGTTTGTTGCTTAAACACGGTTGATAAAACTATATGCATTTCATAATGTAATCTAAAATTAACAGTTTTATGGCCACTTGAGGGCAGCAAAATGCCTCAGAAGACTCGTGGATACTGACAAGCCTCACAAGACATAGTTCTTATCAAGAATTGATCTGCCAGAGTAAAAGATTCAAGTATAACATGTTGGAAAAAAAGTCCAAATTTAGTGGGTAACAAGTGGAGGCCATGCGGTAAAGGTACTAATGATTCAACAACACATAAATTTTTTTTTATTTAATGCAGAAAATTCCTTTCCGCTTCTACAGCTAAGCTTTGGGTCTTTGCAATAGCCAAACTGCTTTACACTTTTGACTTGATTATGTCAATATTACACCTTAATTTAGAAATAAATATTATTGCTCCTGACCCCCGCCAGCCCATCACACTTCATTGGTAACATTTGACCCATTGCATCATCCTAGAAAAGTTTTCAAACTAGTAGTGAACAGCTTAATCAAAGCAAGGTACTAATGTGAAAAAAGTAAATTGCACACTTCAAAAATGATCTGCCCTATTAAAACCTCCATATTGAGATAAATAAACAATTCTGAGTGTTATTCTCTGAGTCTTCATTTGACTCATTGGCACTTATAGCTTTCTAACTTCCTGTATCAGCTAGCTGTACTGCGGACTCATTTATTAAATGCTAAAGAAAGCTTGTTAACTGTTATTTTGCTATAGCTAACAATAATGCTTTTTGTTTTTTTGTTTGCTTGTTTTTTTCAGCAGAGGGCCTTAATAATACACCAATCTTATCTTGAAGGAACTGGAACCATTATAGAAAAGTACCATTATAAAGTGTTCATGATATGCCTTTCAGTGCATGTGAAACCATGTTTGGTTAAAATAATTTATGAAATTATCAATTGACACATGGCAAGTCTTTTTCCTACTAATTTTGCGGCACGTTCAGCCAGAGATAGAAGTGCATGCATTGCAGTAGACATAATCTTTAATCTATAACTTCATAAATTAATCACACAAATGAACAAGGACAAAATATTAGTACTGAAATGAAGTGAGCTCACCTGTGAAATGTTAGTGTTGCTTTCCCTTTCAGTTCTATGTTCCACTAAACTTCCAGCAGCCAACTTAGTTCAGCAGCTGGTAGCTAACTGGCTATTTCCTTCAACAGCAGGTACTCCATACAGAACCATGGTTAGGTTTCACCACAGTCACAAGAGAGAATATTTCTATACAGCTTTATAGAGTGAAAATTATAGGTCTGCCACAACAGGAGTATTTGAGGGAACCAATTCGTTGGGCAGAATCATAAATTGTAGAGCAGGGCTTTACAAAGTGTGGGGCGTGCCCCCCTCTGGGGGTCACCAGAGAGCTTCAGGGGAGCACGACATAATGAAAATAAATAAACCAGAAAAAGTCATTTTGATAATTTAGCAAACTTTACCAAATTGATTGTTTCTTAGTAACTAAAGTTACAGTGAGTAAGGAGACTGGGTCAAGCAAAGGAACTAAAAATTTGAAGCAAGTACGACCATAATTATTTAAAGTTGGTATTTTCTTGGGTTGGTTCTGAAGATGCTCCACTTCCACAGTGTTTGCAAAACTCCAAGAGTTTTTTTTTAATTTTTTTTAAACAAAGGGCTAAATGAACTGAGGTCACAGCAGACAGTAGTGTTAGCACTGCAAATGACAAGGCAACTGAAGCATGATACGTGGCGCTACACATAGCTAAAGCAGGTAAACCCCACAACATCAATGAAACATATGAATGGAATGTCACAGTTGTGGATTTGTTTGTTGAGAGGCAGTGAGGTGCTGGAGACCAGAAATCCCTGTTCTAGAGTTTTCTCATTGAATATTATTTCAAAAATTGTTCTTGCTATTTTATCCGAATTCAAAGATTTAATTCATGGTCATCATCATCAGCTTTTCTGGACTGAAGGAGCCTATGTAAATTAGTAAAATAACTAACACAAAAGCTCTTACTGTGGTTGCTCATGTTGCCAAAACACAAAAAATTTAAAATTTCATACTGCATTTATTAGATGCCTATATTACTTCATATACTTTGACTCATGAAAAACAGTAGTGATAACCTTCCTCAGAATATCTGTTTATTATCCACTTTCATTTATCCACATTTAAAAGTGGATAAATGAAAATGTTCAAATCAGAACAGAGGCTGCTGGATTTACACAGTCCAGGATCCAGTAGGAGCTTGCATCAGCACAGCTAAAGGAATTAATGCCACAGTTCTTGCTTTACCTCCATCTTAACCGGTCTTACCCCACTCAATTTCCGATGGGGACCTAATTCTGTCAGAGGCAACTTAACAGAATCCATCCAATCAGGGCAATGAATGTCAGGATCTAATGTGTGTAATGTAACACCTTACAGATGTAAGCTTGAGGACTTGCTGTAGGAAATTAGGAGTATGCTGGACAAGATTACATATATATTTACCAAGGCAGAATGTTTCACAATGTTTCAGCATTTCTAAGCTGCATTATAGAGAACATAAAATTATATAAAAACTGTACCTGATTAAGATTATGACAAACGAAGCAAATACATAACACAAAACCTTGTTGGGGTTGAAAGAAACAAGCAGGAGAAAAAAACAAGGAAGAGTTTACAAACCTTGAACAGAAAGGCTCCACCCACTTTCAGGTTTAAACCTTCTTGCTGAGAAGCAGAACTGCAAACGAATGTGCTGCCCCCTAGTGGAGTGTTGAGATATCTTTCAGTAGGGCTGACCTGTTTTTTCACATAAACCTTTAGGTCAAGTTTTTAGAAAAAGATAGCGTTTGCAATGTTTAGAAGCGTGCAAAGCAATGGTTGATTGCATACTTTCCTGATCTGAAGATAGTCCTTCAGTCTATCTCCTTCTGTTTCAGGACAATGTCTGCTGGTGTGATCTGTCCAGACGATAGAACTTCTGCAACAAACACAAAGAAATCATGAAGAGACACAAATGAGAGGTAAAAGGGTTGATATAAATTTTAACTATTCCACAGCAGGGGCATTTCACAGATTTTGTCTGCTTGAAGAAAACGTTATGAGTATAAATACTAGAAATTTATTAAGAATATAATAGACTATAAAAGACCACATATACTCACCGATTTCTGTAACAAAGATTTTGTTATCCATACATAGTCATACAACAAAATTCTTTCAAAATTGGATGTTCTTCCATTGAAGTGCCAGGTTTTGGGGGTTTAAAAAAGGACACCATCAAAACAATACCAAACAAAAAAATTACCTTTACCCATATTTAAGGTGATCTATATCCTGTAAACTTGAAGCTCTATTTTCAAAAGAAAATAAACACATCTGTTTGGAGAAAAATACAAAAATTATAGGATAACGTTATTGCTTATTCTCCACACTTATTCTGTATAGTGTCTCTGGTGCTTCAGCAGTAGAAGCAAAGAAAAGAACAGCATTCTTCCATCTCAGTTGTAAACCTTTGATTTCCTTATACAGAATAACTTCTATTGCTTCTTTGAGAGGTGCATTGAACTCACTATGGTACTGAAAAAATGAATCCCACTTTGTCTTCAACTTGCTATCTTACTGTAAGTCAGGATTCATTGGTATTTGGATCTTTTCCTAATTCCATTCACTTTGCAACAAACCCCAGCCCATCCATTCAGGAAACACAACCTCGATTCAGGCAAGGGTGTAAATCCCATCTCATTATTGGGGCGGGGTGGGGGGGGGCAATAAACCGAAAAATTTTTAAGAGCAATT